>JABJVR010049351.1:0-22134 GCA_025773905.1 Chitala chitala | reverse complement strand
TTGATACGTATCGTGTATCGACTGAGTATATCGACGATATGTATCGTATCGTTTTGATCTACCGATATAGAGCCCTAATGATGCGTGTGTTCCGGTTTTCATTGTTGCCAGGTCAGTGCTTGATCAGAATGAGTCTCCAGTGGACAGCGGTGGCCGCCTTCCTGTACGCCGAGGTCTTTTTTGTGCTGCTGCTCTGTGTGCCCTTCATCTCCCCACAGAGGTAAGGCCCAGCGCTGCTCACGCATCGCAGACGTTGGGACATGAGCGTCGTCTGCCCGTTGGAATGTGTCTTGTTGCTATGGGACTAACACTAGCTTTCGTCTGGCAATTCTCCCACTAATGTTGGTTTGTGGAAACCCCTGCCTTCTGTATGAATGTATGTGCTGGTCAACTTCCTGCTTATTACATTTAAACGAACATGTTACAAAAAAATTTAAATCAAATTTCTTAGTTTTGCCTAATCTTTCACAGAAAGGGATTTTGTTTAATAATTAGGAAATGTGACTACTGTGTATATACGTGAAAGTTCTGTATTTTATCATTTTGATGTATAGGATGTATCTGTCATGAGTGGCAGTATATTTGTAAATGAACGTTTAGTTTAGTTTGCTTGTGCAAAATGGATCTCTGATTTGGTAACGATCCACTGGCCTCGATGGGAACCTGAAGTGTAAGAGGGGCTAGTTTATTAAGGCTTTCTCAAACATCTTTAAAGCCAGTTTCAACCAAGTTTTTCACTTTGCAATACACTTTTGGCATGTTCTCCATGCTCAAAGTGGATGATTGAGGCAAGCTACAAGATGGCAGCTATAGTCTTTAACCTGTGAACTCTTTGGGCAGTATATCTGTCATCTGCTCACATTCTTTTGCCATTTAGTGGAATAAATACTCAAGTCTTCTGCTCAGATGTTATAAGACCTGATCCTGTTTGGCTTAATTACATTTTTAATGATTAAGTAGATTTGATGTTATGCGGCTGGTTTCCTATAGAGGGCGCCATATGACGGTGAAAAACTCAGCGTACAGCAGGTGGTCTTGCTGTCGTATGGTAGGCATGCGCCCTGCGCTGGGGCTAACGTCTTATTGCAGCAGCTGCTTTGAGATCGTCTCAGGATGGACGCGAGTCGAATGTGTGCTGTGTTTGAGCCACGGTGCATGGCTGCTTCCACAAGCCTTTTAGAGCACAATGACATTCAGCTCATCGTTGCGTCTGGCTAACAGCGTGGGTTCCCAAACCTCTTCAGTGTACAGAGGACACAGTGCAAGGGTCGGTGTTTCCCGTGTGACTGTTAATATAAAGAGCATTGCCAGCACGTTGTATTTCCTATTAAACAGGACATTAATACACAAATATTAACTCGCCCTCATTATTGAAGTTGCTTGGAAGCTTTAATAGTCTTGTTTGCTGGCTTCTTGCCACACCTGGGTTTGAGACAGCAGCGTCCCCATGTACAGGGCTCTTCCGGTCCTGTTCGGTTCCCAGTATGTGTCAGCCCATCGGCTGGAACCGGTTCATGCATCACAGTTTGAGAAACTGTGGCTTGCAGTGTCTAAACTGTATAAATATGTGCCATAAGCAATGTCACTCTGTGCCTGTGTGCTGCGGTGTACAAAGGGCCCACCTGCTGATGTCCTGCAGGTCTCTGGTGTTCACGGTTGGGCAGCTTTCTTTAGCTTGGTGTATGCTGTGCTTATCACTGTGTCTCTGTCCCCTTTTTTTAATGTGAAGAGTCTGTCGCCCAGTTATATTTTCTTCTTTGCTTGGTGTTTTGTACAGAATAATGTTTATGAAACTGTTTTATTAGACCAAGTTCAGTTCCTTTCTTTCTAAGATAGCAAAAGTTATTTGCTATTTTACTCTGCTTTCCAGCTGATGCTGTGTGGCTGATGTTCTGTCACTGTTTTACTTTTCTAGATGGAACAAGATCTTCCGGTCGCGTCTGGTGAAATTCATCACAACATACGGCAACACCTACTTCATGGTAGCCATCGGTATTCTGGTCTTCCTGCTTGTTGGTGAGTGTCGACTGGCATGTGGAGAAACGTTTGCACGCGCTGTGCCCAGAAACGATTGTTGTTTGCTACTAGCACACAGAAAAGTATCAAAGAGAGCACAGAGGACATAAACCTGAGTGTAACATGTACACAGTGCTGATAAGAGAGGAACTCCCTTGGCAGGAATGGAATTTCAATGGCAGCTGTTGAACATACACTGCTCTGCCGTGGTGGTGTTTGATGCCTGTGCCCCCCCCCCCCCCCCCGCGCGGATACGCTGTGTGCTCTGAGCTGTTCTTCCATTTTGTGTGTCCTCAGACGCCTTCAGGGAGGTGCGCAAGTACAGCGTGACGGACAAGGTGGATCTGAGCAACAACCCGGTGGCTGTGGAGCACATTCACATGAAGCTGTTCCGGGCGCAGAGGAACGAGTACATCGCTGGCTTCGCCCTGCTCCTCTGCCTGTGAGCAAGCTTGCTTTCCTTGCAGTCAGTACTCCTGTCACCTGGAGCACCTGCTGCTTTGTACCTGTGGGGAGGTGCGAAAGTAAGCTGGTGCGACTCAGCAAGGCCTTCCTGTGTCACAAAATGCTTAGAAATCGTGCTTATGTGGCCATATCACCCCCCGTCCTCCTGTGCGAAAGTCCTTGGGGAGTCGTCGGTACCAGTGTGTGTCTCCTGAAAGAGGCAGAGGTTTCGTTTGCCCACAGAGAGATTCTGGAATGTGTTATTTGAGTAGGCAGGATTTCTTGACCTGCAGTATTTCTCTGAGGAAGAAGTCCTAGATGTTTCATATTGAGCTGGTGTCAAAGTTAGTTAAGAGAAGAAAAACAGCAGTTGGCCTGTTTTGTCATGTTATAAATTGCAGCAGCAGTTTCATTTCTGCACCCACGTTTGTTTCTTTCTTTCTTTCTTTCTTTCTTTCTTTCTTTCTAAGAAGTCAGGTGAGAATTTTATCATTGGTTTTTAGTCTCCTGCAGTATGAGATTATGCTTATAAAGACTTTGGGGAGAAAATGATCTCTTGCCTGCTTATTGTTATAAATTCGGGGCTCGTCATGGTTATCTTGCAGTCATGTTGTGATGTTTTAGTGAAGACAACTTCGCTGGCCATGTGGCCAAAGCTGCGTTTGCTGGCCTTCATAAAAGGAGAAGGAAGGACATTTTCATGGCAACACTACAACATTTTGTCTTAAACTTTCTGTTTTTGTGTTGGCTGCGTTATAATTTCTAAACCAGAAAGGTTTTTCGCTGAATGCCTGCAGCGATCTGTTCGGACTTTACAGCATGAGTATCAGGATAATACGGGCTGTGTGCTCTGTATTTTCCATTCACGAGTTTTATTAAATATGCGAAGGCCGCAGGCCCTGATTGGTGGAGCCCCGAGTGACAAACTAAACACTACGTTTCGAGCACCGTGTTTGTAGACGTGGTCTGCATATTTTCCCCATACACGGATGACGACATTTTCCTCTGAATGGCGAGCTATTATTAGCCCTGACAGTACTTGCTACCTCCTCAGCTCCTGCCCTGTTTGGACGTGGCCTCGGCAGTCGAACAGCTGCGCGTACGATGGCCACGCGGCGTGTGACCAGACACGCCCGCTGATGAGCATTATATTTAGGCAGAGGAGGATGGCATTCAGGCGAACCTGTACGTTGGGCCTCGTGTTACTGGTTCATCCACAAGTTTCCTTGTGTGCTGCATGGCTCTCTGTTGGGTTAAATATCACATGTGGGATATCTTTAGAGCTGGCACCATGTGCTGCGTGCACTAGGCTTACACCGGTTGCCTGACACAGTGTCAAAAGGTGGGTGTCACTTCTGGTTTCAGTTGGTAACATGTCTTTGGACTGCTCTCAGTCTTGTGCCTTATCACCTGCCTTTCAGCACATACCATCATCAGAAGATCACTCCAGTAGGTGCCCCATTCCAACTAGGTGCCCTGTTACTCGTTGAACTTCTTAAAACAAACCGACAGTAATTGGGTATTGATGTAACAGGCTAGAGGTCCCTCAGGCAGTGATGGATAATTGTAGATAGAGCCCGAATGCATGCCTAAATTGGTGATTATGATCTGGCTGCTTAAATTCTTGGAACAACTTTGTTTCCAATGTATCTGTAAATGTAATATATGTTGACTTATGAAATCTTTTTCCACAAAGCTGAGACGCATCCTTTGTAGTAAAAGCAGAACTCTGACTCATCCTGTAACCGTATCCCTGTTGTGCAACTTTTTTATTGGCTTTTAACAAAAGCATTTCAATTGATTTTGCTGCATAGTAAGTAACCATCTGTCATAACATGTATAGAATGTAACCAGCGTTGTGCTTGAACATACTCATGTCCTGCAGGTTACTCAGGCGCCTGGCTACACTTCTTTCCCAGCAAGCCACCATGATGGCATCCAACGAGGCCTTCAAGAAGCAGGCAGAAGGAGCCAGCGATGCTGCCAGGAAGTACATGGAGGAGAACGAGAAGCTGCAGGAGGTAACGGCTGCTGTGGTAACCGGTGCAGTCCTCTCGCTGCATGTCTGCTCCAGTTTGGAGCTTAATTCTTACAGGAAGTCGGTCTGAATGTCATTAAGGCGCTTACTGAAAAATGTCTAGAGCATCATGGAAACAGCCCAGAATTTAAGATTCTCTCCTTTAAACTGTCACAGATTTCTAGATGCATAAATTATACCCCAGCTGTTAGTGTGAAACATATAATTCCTAGTGTCAATCCGCATTCAGTGCCACGCTGCTGTCTAGAGGAAAAGCAGGCAGCTGAACATGACAGCATTAGAATTCCTGGTCTTGGCAACCCCAGTGGACTTGGCTGTACCTTGTTGCTATGATTTTGGCATCAACAAGAGGGAGCTGTTGTTAATCTGTGACAGCTAAGCAAAGCCACTTGGAAGTAATATTTTATGATAGTTAAAGTTTTCTTCAAATTTGGTGTGTAAATCCATGGCTCTGTGTTCACATGAACGCCCCATAAAGTAGTTCTGACGTTCTATAGCGCAAAAAAAAAAAGTTAGACAAAATACACAAAAGTTCCTGTTTTTAAATAATGGAAATTACTTTCTTTGAATAGTTTATGATGGAATTACTTTTGTGCCATTTCTTTGAAGACTTGCTGTCATATCGATAGTAGGCTCTCCTTTTACAAAACGGTATAAAGCATGTGTCATTAGGGGACGGCCTGCGTAATGGGATATGCAGCAGCGGGAGGTTGCAAACACCCTCTGGTTGTGTCATTTAAAACGAGAGCGTCCTGCAGCCGGCGGGGTACAGAGGTCAGCGTGCCTGGGCACTGAAACACCGCGGGGACGGACACATGGCACCGTTACTCACACATGGCAGGCAGTCCTGACCCGCAGCTGGGAATGGGGCCGTGCCTGGGCTCCGGCGTCTCCTCATGGCCGTGCTGTTGGCGCTCGTGTCATCGCACGTCAACATTTAAATTGATCACTTGGATTTCACCGGAATACGTCTTCGCAGCCACGCGTCACAAACCGGATGCGTCCACAACATCGGGGGCTGATGTTATAGAGATGCCGCACGTTGTTGTGAAATGCGCTATAAAAAATATAAATTGAATTGTCATAACATTATAGTAAGCAGAATTTCAATTCAGAGTGTAATACCAGAAGTCCTTTTAAAAGTCATGATTAGTTGCGTTCTAAAAAACTATTTGGTAACTAATATATAAGGTGGATTTTGTCTTATTTGCTGGCATGTTTAAATTTGGACCAAGTTTGGGCTAATGAACACAGAGTTGATAAGTATGTGTTACATGTACAAATTTTGCCCTCATTACTGAACGCTGCCTTTGTGTTGTAAGGCGCCTGCAGGTTATTGTGAAAGGAGCCCCTTGGGTTGAATGGTTAGCACCTAGTGCTGCCTTCTGATTGGAGAGCATCTTACATTTTTGTGTATAATAGTGGCTCTTGAGTCTTTGTCCTTTGCTGAATGGGACAGTGTTTCTGCCCAGAGCTGGGATTTTTTTTTTTTTTTTTTTTTGTCCTTCGGTTGACACTGTCTGTTGGCTCTGCTTTCGCTTCCGCTCTTCCTTCTGCTCACAGCACTGAACCTCTGCTGCTTTGTTCTTGCTTGTGGTACTGCAGGATGTCTACCTGCACAGCTGCACGGCTGCTGCTGCTGCATTGCGTGGCAGCGTCCCTGTCCTATGCAAGTGACATGAGCTAGATGCCCTACACCTGGCTCCAAAATAAGGCTGTGAATTAATGGGGTCAGCAGTTTGCTGGTACAAATGAAGACGTTTACAGAGCTTCACTGCCCTGTGAAGTGTGACGCACCAGTTCATGTACCTGTGATGTGCTGCCGCAGGTGAAGGTGCGTGCGTGCGTGCGTGGGAGGGGTTTTTGATTGCTGATGGCTTGGTGAACAACAGCAATTGTGCATCTGTGGCTCATTGTTGAAGGTTTAGATCTTTTTGCAGATGTTCTTTATGTAGTGGTAGGCTTGGCTTGTCTTTCTAAGTAGGTTAGACTTGGTTTGGATACAAAATTCCCTGAAGGAGGGAGGAGGTGGGGGGGGGCACAGTGACCCACATACAAACGCTTGTCCTTTTCTTCCTTAGGAAAACATAACCTTGTTTTCTTCATGCACAATTTACATGGGAATGACAGTCATGGTTTTTGTCCATGTGAGACAGTGTGAACTGAGCACGTTTATGTGATTTTGCAGACATTGTATTCGGCGTGGCCTTCACACAGTGTACTGTGTATAAATGGAGCTCTGTACAGTTGTTGCCCGTCAGTTTTGTCATCGACTTCAGTTGACGGTTGTTCATTTTGTCACTAGTTAAAAAGAAATGTCGAATACAAAGTCAGTATGGCAATTTGCTGGTTTTACATTGCGACAGTCATGGTGAGTCACAATTTCGTTTAGCTTTTACAAGGATATCTGTCTTGAGTGACATGGAGCCGCTGCCACTTGGCATTGCATCATGGTTAAATAAAAAGGCAATGTGGTTTTAGGAGGCATCCTATTGAACGTTAACGGCTGGGTGCCGGTGACTAGAAGTGTTGATAATGAAGAGTTGCCAGGTTGAATTAAAATGTCCCTTCTGCAGAGGCTGCGGGAGGCTGGCATTGAGGTTCCTGAAGCAGGAGCACGCAAGGCTGGAGGAGCAGAGGAGGAGAACAAGGCCCTAAAGGAGGAGGTGAAGAAGCTGAGAGATGAGCTGGACACCACTAAGAAAGGTAAGGATGCGCAGCTCGTAGCACTGTGGGCCGGTGAAGGTCGCGTATGAGGGCTCGGTGGTGACCGGAGGGAATGTTCTGACCAGGGCCCGTTTACAGGACCCTGGTCTGTACTCCTCACATCTGTGTTATACCATTTTCAGCCCAAAATTTTTTGCATGTGTGGTGGGACTGTGTGGGTAAGTACAGGCACCATTTGCATAGTGAGCCCCTCGGTTAGTGACCAGTTGCAAATATGGCGGTAATTAAAACAAATTTATTTTCATGCTGATATGGGTGCTTAATATCGAATTATAAAAAAAAAATTTGATTGTATTTGAAGTAGAAGGTACAAAATGTCGATGTCCAGTTCACGAGGGATGAGTTAAAAAAGAAACTAAGTATGGAAGTTGTAAGTACGGTCACAGTCACACCTTGGTTACTGTCACTTTCACTTACAGACTTGGCTGCTCGAGTAAAACTCAGTCCGTAAACAAGGCATGTTCTGCTACAAGTGCGTGAAATGTTTCCGAATGACTAGTGGTTATTTAAACATCCTCTTGCTCTGTGTGCGCGTGTGCCCTTGTGTATGGCAGCCCTGCAGAAGTCAGACAGTGATGTGAAGGCCATGAAGAAGCAGGCCGAGAACCTGACCGTGGAGTATGACCGTTTGCTGGAAGAGCACGCCCATCTGCAGGTGAGTAACGCAGGACGGGCGCGCCCATCTGCTAGGGAATAACAGATATATCATTTTCTTTGACAAGATTTAACAAAACATTTTGTTTGGCAAGACCTGATGCAAGAGAACCGGTTTTGCCAAGGTCCTCGAGCGTAGTGAATTTTCCCTGTTCTGATGTCTGCGTTTAAGCTGTACCTGACTTACTATGGAAAATCATAAACTTGGATTTATGAATTTGAGATTTATTTTTGGTGATAAATGTCTCTAAGGCAATTTGGTGAAAATCAGAGGTAGGCAATGTTTTTATTTAGCCCCAAGTGTGATTAAAATTGCAGCATGCCCAACCATACAGAAGAGACATTATCATACATTTTTAGTTAGTTTTAACTGTATTAAACTGTTCAGCTCTTTGTGCACACTCTGAATTAAATTATCGTGTGGTTTGGCAAGATGAGGCTGTTGCTGATCGCGATTAAACTTTTGTAGTTAATGCTGTGCTGGTTAATTATAGCAGCCCTGAACCAAATGTATTGCAAATTGACCCAGAATCATGTGCCACAACAGTAGTCTTACAAATTACAGTATGCTGGTTATGATCTTGCATGATTTTTTTCCCCCACAGGCTGATTTAAGAAAAAACACTTGTTTTAAACAGTATTTAAGCATATATTTTCCCTGTTTGGCTACATTGCATGCATGATTGAAAAAACAGGCACTTGGAGATGAATATAGAAAACTTGGTGTTTGGGGAAACCTGTTTTTAATGCTCTGAATAAGTAGGTGTTTGAACTTCTTAGCAACCCCAGTGTTTGCAATTATCGTCATGTAATTTTCCATGTTTTTGTTGAATGGAATATTCTGGTCAAATACCCTTACTGCTTCTGAACCACACTTAGCGGAACAGGATAGTATTGTGATATTCTTAGCGTTGGTATTTATTTTGAATAGCAGAGTAGCTTGTCCCGAAAATGCTCAAACTGTAAATTCACTAACAGAGGTGGGATAAAGTACTGCCATGTTTTTGTTTACGTGGTTTTTTAAATCGCTGCCATAAATTCACCTTGAGGAGAACAGAAATATACTTCTTGGAAGAGTAACTTCAGATTACTGGCAGAACATGTCTTCAGCTGTGTTCATGTCCGTGTGTGTGTGTTCTCTTCCTGTCAGCTGCTTATTATAATATAATATTTGGAAATAGGCTGTCAATAACTAGCTGCATGACGACCACCAGATTGCGAGTTTGGGATGTGAATGTGTGTTGCTTTTCTGGTTGTTAGTAGATACAGTTTGTAATCACACCGATATCGCAACAGGTGCCCGGAGAGCTCAGAAAAACAGTGCCATGTTTACTAGATTTGCAACAGTTATAGAATGTTTGACTTGTCTCATTTTAATTAATTATTATTTTTTTTTTGGGTCTGGAAGTGCAGTGAAGCCAGTGTGTAATTTGAGAACGGCCTGAAAAACGATAACTTGCCTTTGGTTCTTCAGGCCAGCTGCGAAGGGCCACGAGAGAAGAAGTCAGACTGAATGGACGCACACTTGCTCTGCCGTGTTCATCACCCACCCTTGTGCTGTCTGCATCCCACTTCTGCCACCAAGCTGTTGCTGCATCTGCACTGCTTGGGTGTGGAATGTGACCATCTGCTGCAGCTAATTGTCCTGGACTACGGCCACGATCCTCTATCCATGCAAGAAATTTAAGTGAACATCTGATGGAACAAGTATATCTCCACCTAAATTGAATGCAAATAAAAGGAATTGCAGCTGTATTGTCTCATTCTGTTGCCTGCGATTTTTCATTTTTGAAATGCTGTTTTTAATTTGGCCCAATAGTGCTCCATTGTACAATAAAAACGGACTAATTTTCTCCTGTAAGGTTTAAGTGTGATGTCATGCATTCCCCTCTCACTGACCAGTTTCTGTTCGTAATGTTTTGGACCTAAAAGGCAGCAGTCTGTCATACGTGTGACCGCAGGGTTTACATTATTCCCTTCAGCACAGTCTCACTTTTGCTTTTGTTTTGTGGCTTTCACGTCTGCGTGGTGTTTTGGACGTGTTTTCTTTGTGTTGTCTAGCACACGTTTCAGTGTAGGCTTTGGGAAGAACTTTAAACACCTGATTTCCTAATTTTGTTTTGTTTTGGATGAATTGTTTCAGCTTTTTTTAATCTTTTTTTTTTTTTTTTTTTTTTTTTTTTTTTTTTTTTTTATATTAAAAAAAAATTTATTTTTTTTTTTTTTTTATTTTTTTTGTGGGTTGTTTTTTTTTTTTTTTTTTTTTTTTTTTTTTTTTTGTGTTTTTTAACACCCCCCAGAATTTGTCTATTTGTAATTGCATATAGTTTCTGTATGCTTTATATTACATGTAAACCAAGAAAAGCAACGTGCTGAAATACCATGTAAAGGGACACTGCTTTGAGAAGTCTGTCCGTCAACCTTTATGTATGATACATGGTGGATTTCTGGATACAGCTACAAATGTACGCCCCCCTCCCTCTCCAGCCCCTCAATTTTGAGTCTGAAAGCACTTTTTTTTTTTTTTTGTACAGTGTAAAGACACAATTTGTGACAGGCACTAGGTTTTAGCTGAGGGCGCTATTTTGAAATGTAGGGCAGGTCACTACTCATGTTATATTGACTGTAAGGGGATACTTCCAAGTGCGTCCTTCAGTCTTGTAACCTGATGATGTATTACAGCCGAGCTGTTGGTTAGCTGGACTGCTCTGTGACACCTGGTAACGACTGCAGGCCTTTCCAGGCTAGATGGTTTAAATCAATTTTCTACTTTGAACGCCTGTCCTCCCTGTTTGTCACTAGTGTTGCTTTGCCTTGAATAAAATGCAGTGTAGGCCTGATTTGAAAACTTTTCTTTTTTCCTTTCACTCTTGTTGCTTTGGGTATTGGTTTTCAAAGGGACTAAGTTTGTTTCAGTCTGTAAGGTCTATATGGCCTTCCAGTAAATAGGTGCATTTTAAACCAGCTTTTGTCGGTGACCGTTTACAGACGATTCAATTTTGTGACCCGGATTTTGCCAGCGTGATTTGAGGTTGAGTTCTGATTTAAAAATCCCATTTCTTTTTATGTTAACAGTGCTGTTTAAGGTTGTGAGATTACTAAGTCGTATTGTCCTGGTAAAGACCGCAAGACTGCAACAAAAAGGAGGAGCTTTAATTAGGGCGTAATGTAGAGGGACATGTTTAACGTGCTGTTCTGTGTCCACTTCAGTGTGTTACAGCTGCCGTAATATAGTCTTTCTTTGTCCTTTGGAAAACTTACAGAAAGTGAAGTCGATCTCGTTAAAGCATGTCATTTTTATTTTGCAGATCAGTTCTCATGTTTCGTTGCAGTGCGGGCCGGTGTTGGTTGCAGTTGAGTGGTTCTAGGAATAACCTTTCCGTAGTACTTGGGTTCATTTCCAGCTGAGTCCCTACCAAACTGGGTTGCATTTCTTGACAGAAAAACGCTTCACTAAACACATACTGTACTGTTCTGTTCTACTGGTGGTATGACGTCGGAATGTTTATATACACAATGTTTTTCAGACTCTCTCCTGTCCTATTACATGTTGTAATCGGATGTTAGTTCAGCGCTGCCTGTTTACTTGAGGTTTTGCTTTTTGAATGTGGCATTGTGTGAATCCAGACTGTTTCGATGCTGTTTTTCAGGTGTTCATTAAAAGTTTAAATTACTAACGCAACTCTGTCGCCTTTCTGAACCGTGAAGGCGTTTGCCTTTTCCCAGTTTGTAATCTGTGCATGTTTAAGATTTCAGTATTTTGCATTTCAGTGTTAAAGTTCTGCTTTTGCAGAATCTATGCTGTGTCAAGTAGAAAAAGGTACAATAATTACCTTTTGGGCCCGCCCCTTTGGTCATAGGTGTGATGCTCAGTGTTATTGGCTGGTCTAAAATACACAATTAAAACCTTTATTCTGCTACAGTGTAGTTATGGATGATGATGAAATTTTACAGTCAAAGATATCGCTGAGATGCGAGTGAAAATGACCTGGAAACCTTTTCTCCTCCTCCACCGTTTAGCAGTGAAGAATTTAAGGTTAAGAATTTAATTTAAGAATTTAGACCTTACATTTTAAAATTTAAGAATTTAAGGACAGGAATAAAGGGGCTGCTCTCCCACGGCATTTACAGTGAGTAGTGAACATGACAATTTTGAATGTTCTGTGTGGTTTTTCAAATGTATAAAAAAATCTTACAAGAAAACCCTCAAATATATATATAAAAAAAAAAAAAGTATGAATTTAGGTAATGTTGCTTGTGTTTGGAGTCTGCGCTGTAAATGGGCTGCTTTTTATGTCTTATGACAATCATATGGCAGCTTAGATGGACAGTAACTGGGAAACGTACGCTATTTATGTTTGAGCAAACAAAAAAAAAAAAAATTCCTGTTTATATCTTGCCTTGCTATAGCCGTTGATACCCAGAGTACCCCCCCCCTCCTGCTCCCACACCTGCAGCACAGAAGGACTCAATAATGCAATGTAATGTTAGTCTGCCCAGGAGGGGCTGGGCAGCCAGTCAACCTGGTGCCCCTAGAGGGTTTTTTTTTTTTTTTTTTTCTTTTTCCCCCCTCCACAATGTTTTTGGTTCCTCTCCCCTGTTGTCTTGCTTAATCTTTAACCTCAGTCATCTGCCTGCTGTTAATTCTGTATAATCTGTAATTTCTTTCTACGAAGCGCTTTGAGAAAATTTAAATTTACTTTGATATAGCGCCTTTTAAAAGTTATGTGGAAATTTTCATGTAATGGAACAAATGGTACAAAAATTATGGAATGAGCACAGTTGCAGGATGTCTGCCCACCTTTTTTTGTTGCAAATAAATCACAGATTTGACACCATCCTTTTTAATACCATTCTGACTTGAAACATACCTTTAAACAAATGGTTTTAATCAACGGCATGTTTTTTTTCCAGATCAAGCTGAGGAAAATATGGAATCACTGAATGCTGAGAGAAAAGTTATAAAATCCTCTTTTAATTTGCAAGTCTAAAACAAATACTGGCAAGAGGCTAAAAATAATAGTCTGCCATTAAAAGAGAGTGCTTAACGAGCTCTTGGATTTAGCTAATTGAAAGTATGACAGCCCCAGCATTAGTGTTCAGACAGTAGAAAGAATTGGTAAATGGTCAAAATACCTGAACGTTTCTTTTTGCTTTAACAGTGAAAATACACCTCTGTTGAGTTTCGCTAGAAATGTCAACGTGTGAAAGGATGACGAAAATTCAGACAGTACAACAGAGCATAAGAAATGGAGAATGTTGGGGAAAAACAATGTGTGGGAATGAGACTGAACTGCACCTACCGTATGAGGAAACGGCTGGATAGAGCCTTCACTGTTCAGCAAAGCTACTCGAAGCCAGTGATGACAAAGGCAGAAGAAACCACGAGAGAAAAGGACCGGCCAAAACATGGTGATCACTGTTACCGGAGTGTGTGGCTGAATAAACGGAGGAGCATCTGAAAGATAGAAGTCCCCCTGGGTTTGACAGCTGGGGTCCTGCCTCCATGTTCTGTTTGTACCTGAAAATTAGGTGTACTGAGAGGTTCTGTCTCCCTACCAAAACATGCTGTTCAGCTGCAGTGAGAGACGGTGAAATCTATTCACACATGCATTAAATCAGCATGGGAAGATGGCGCTTGTTCATCCATCTCCAGCCAGGTAGCACACACCCGTCCTGCTGTCTTCCTGTGTCAAACAGCAGTACTGCTGTGTCTTCGATATATATTCCTGCACACACGCGGTACACAGGCAACATCCAAGCATTTTTGTCAACATGTTAGGGTGTAACTGGTGTGTGTGTACTACACTCGGTGATCATATGGTGTGTGTGTACTACACTTGGTGATCATATGGTGTGTGTGTACTACACTCGGTGATCATATGCCAGTGGTTCCTACCCGTACTCTAATGCATGGTGGGAGAGATTTCTGTTCTTAATGTGATAATTCTGTGCATTACATATATTATTGCTTGTGTTTTTGTGGAAAAAGTAATGAGGCTCATACATGTACATAAAGCCCTTATTTATGCACTGGTCCCGCTTGGCTTTAAAGTGCTTTTAAATGCTGTTCATGTTTTCTTTGACATACACACCATAAGGGTGAGATCATGGAAAGACTAAACTGAAGATCTTACTCCCCCTTTGATGTCGCATTAGGTCCATCTGTAAGTCTGTACTTTGAGAAGGAGAAAGCCCCTAGCCACACACACTCACCAGCTTATTGCTTCAGTTATGTGTCTAATGCAATTCTACTCTTCTAAAGGGACTTACCAGCACAACTTTAGACACTAATTCAGCTAAATGTATTAAACACAGGATATGAAAGTTGGATAAACTACTGTCCATACATTCTCCCACCAATTATTGTGTGCTGGGGCCACAGTGTTGGCTGGAGTCTACCTCAGGTAGCAAATGGCACAAGGCTGTGTACACCTTGTTCAGGATACCAATGCATCACAGGACAGTCCTCTCATGTCTTCAGATGTGGGGGAGAAAACCAGAGCGCCCAAAGCAAACTTGCACCTAGCCCTCTGAAGGTGTGAGGCAACAGTGTGGCTCTCTGAGCCAGCATGGCATGCTCAAAGTTTTACTGCAGATAACTGAGGGCAAAAAACTATGTTCAAGGTCCTAAGCAGGACTTACTAAAAAGGCACTTGTGCTGAACAGCTTTGACCCATGACCAGGGAGGCTATCTGGCCCGTCTCCATTTAGGGACTCTGCTTCCAAAATAGTGGAATAACTGGGGGATGGCGAGAAGGAAAAGCAGCCTGCCTTCAGACAAATACAGAAATAGCATGGGTAACCTCAGAGAGCGGCGGCTAAACTTAGCACTTGAACTGGAGCGCACAGGAGCCGGGGCTTAGCACAGCAGCTGTGTCGTGCTGACAAACAGCACGTTCGTCACCAAGGTGGCCTGCACTGCTCACACTCGACCCCTTGGCTTCCTGGCGTCTGTCTCCTGCTGAGCAGTGAGGCCACAGAACCCTGATGTTTCACTGTAACAAAAGAACATGGAATTGGCTGCAACTCTTCGCCTATAAATCACTGACTAAAATACCAAAAGGTCGGTGTAATCCAGTCTTAGGGGAATTGGTTTTTTGCATCATATCACGGTGCTGAATTGGACAAAAGTGTACAACCTGTTGGGTCTAAGCCTAGATGGTCACACGCTCGTTTTCCTATCGGCAATACTGATGTGAACGATAATTTTATGGTATACAGTTAATTGTCCTGAACTGTGATCAATCTGTTCTAGTGTAACAGTCCACAATTATATCTTACAGTGACTTTCAAAATGGCAGGCTACTCCTGCTATATAACTAGCTGTTCCAATGTTTGTCACACATTAGCTACATGTTCAATTGAAGTATTTTATTTATATGACACAGACTGTCATCATAACATTAATTTTGTAAGATTTATTTCTGTATGCATTTCTAAGATGCAATATTTGAACATGGCATTTAATAAGACAGACGAAGTCCACATGTACATGAGGAGAACATGCAAACTCAACACACACCCACTGGTGAAAAGCCAGAATTGTACTAACAACCCTGGAGTTGGATGGGAGGTCAGAGTGCTACACTTTTAATGGCTTGTTTAATGATAAAGATATTTGTACATTCACAAGCAGTCCACTGTGTTCATCCTTCTCATGACAAACACTTGCATCTCACATTAACGAGACGAGAGTCCTTATTTGAGTTAGTTTTTATTGCCATCTTTTTTTCAGGTAAGTGAATTATTAACACACCGTCACAGTGGTGTAAAGCATGGAGCCCTTTGTGTTTTGCGAAGGAACACATCTACGTTTTCCAGATGATCACACAGCTGTTTTACTTCAGTATTACGTTATGTCAATAATGGAAGACTGGCATAAAAGTACATTTCACTGTGACAGCACAATGTGAAAACGGCTTGAAAGGGGCTTACATACAGTGTGACCCATACCCTTCAGTTTTTACAGATGCTATCTCTGTCCAAAGTGCTTTTCTATACTGATTCATTAATTCAGGGTTTCAAAACCTTTCATTCTTCCAGTCAATTAAATACCACAATTTCCTTGTGACAGAAACGACACATAACGGTTATTTCTTGGAGAACAAGTATTAAGATAAGTAATTAACCACATGAATACTTTGCATAGTTTGGCAGCATTACAAATACGATTCAATCTGAGTTTTCTGATCAATGACAATGAAACTTAACGTACTCAAAAATATAATGAAGTAGAATACACTTTTTCATCTAACCATATATTTAGATACAATGATCGTTCATGATGTATATAATGCAGTTAATAGACGCTAATTCTTTTCTAATACAATATAATAAACTCTTAGACTGCCAAAAATCATACTGTTATTGGTGTATTATAATTTATTGTTATATGCTTATCTGTAAGTGATCGTATGTTACTGTTTTGAATTGTTCCCAAAGTAACATTCAGGGATGAGATGAAAGTGAACACAGTTCATTAATCTAGCAGGTTAGTAAATTAGAATGAGTACGAAATGATTAATATTAAACTGTTAAGATAAAAATGGTTGAGCCAATATTTAACTGAAAATAACTCGGTCCAAAGTGAAACTAAAGTTAGTTTTCCCTTCATCAAACATAATGCCATCTCAACAAACACAGGCTGGTATTGTGAAGGTCCCACCTTCAGTATGGTGCAGGACTTAAATAGTAGGTAAGCGTGAAGGATGAAGACCACAGATCTCCTAAACATTACTACATGAAATAAGCACCTTCAGACGGCTGATGTGTACTTTCCCACAAACGTAATTCTGTGATCCTGCGACAGCTACACTGGACTTTTGATACTGTCAAGAAGCATTTGGCTGAGCACACAAGGTTTGGTATCATACATTTCGTTTCCCGTTTTTTAATACATGTGTTTTTAGTATAATACTCATTTATTAAACAGTCTGACCAACCCAGGCTGCTGTTTGGACTGTATGACAATGTATGCAAAAATGTAACAATAAAACAGCTTTCAAACCTGCCTAATCTGACAGCTAACTTTTATTCAAAATATCAGTCAGCTAATACAAGCTGTCACCTTGAGCGGCACTTTTGTCATGTGAACTCTAATGTGAGGAGGGAATATTCTGTTTTAACTCACTGAAAACAAAGCACAGATACCTCACTGTTCTCTCAAAGTTAGAATAAAGCAAGACATGAAACGCTCTCCTTAATGAGGACGTGATAAGGCAAGATAGTATCGCAAAAATGGCTTATCGTTTGTTTGAAATGGACTGGTAATATCTGACAAAAATTACTGCATAAAATGCATGTGGACTGACTGTCTTTTGAAGCAAATGAAGCAGGTTAGCATTTAAAAATAAGGTATATTTAATAATATATATTTCTATGTATGTATAATACAATTTTATATATAGTGAAAAAAATTATACTGTGTAAAGATACTGAAAAATATTTTTCAGTCAATTATTATAGAAAATCAAGCTCTGGGTGGTTTGGAGAAATAGTTACATAATTATACAAAGCCTAAAAGCCAACCTGTCCTTATAACCCATCCTACACGTTACCGGTGTACAACATGCTGTTTCCTGCATTGTTCTTGTGTTTCCCAAGATTCCATTCTTTCATAACAAATTACTTATTGCAAAAAACATCCAGTACAATACATACACACAATTATATACTGTATATATCAGGAAAATAAAAGCACAAAATAAATCTGACTTATCATACAGCAACTAAAAATAAAGCTTTTCTAATGTGTTTCTAATGTCCTAGCAAGGTTATTTTACAGTAATGTGCAAATGCAGTTTTATTATTCAGATCTATATTACATTAAAATTTTTCTATTATGTTACAATAGCTATAGTGTATATTTTCCGTGTTATCGTATGTGGCAGAATTCCCACCGGCTTTGGAGATGGGAGGATCCCCAGGGTCTAGTGGAGTATTTGGCTGTTGCTTTTGGACAGATGGACAGCTTCGAAACACTTAAGACAAAAATGAAAAGGCAAGTTTTGTTGTACACGTGTGCCATCCGGGCACAGTGGTGGTGCTCTGACCAGCAGGCCTTGGGCAGCACTAGGCACAGGAAGACAGCGTTGCAGAGGGCACTGGTGGCACGTGCTTCTGTGATCTGCCCCAGGCAGCTTTCTCCGCGGCCACACGCAGCCATCCTCGCCGACAACTTCCCACCCAAAGCAAACTTAAAAATTTGCAGATTGCAGTTTTCATATGAACAGTTTATGGAAGCTTCTATTGTGAAAATACTCAACAACAAGTGGAGGGGATTATTTACAAAAATTAATTTAAAATTTGTTCAGGTTTAAAACACATGGAATTTGTATTAGAAAGGAAATACGAGAAGAGGTTTGTATCTGAACTTTGGAGGATTTTATCTAGAATTACACTTAAATTAACGATCTAGCTGTGACAGTTACTCACAGCAGTTACCTGCCACAGCAGGGCCGGACTGCTTGACTACTTTATATCTGAAAACGTCCACATTAGTTAACAAGATGTAGGAGATAGTGAACTAAAGGTGCTGTAAAAAAGTAAAATTTTATTACCTTTATGGCAAGTGATGGCCCTTGTCTGGTTTATCTGGTTTATATCTCATAGGCAGACATAATAACTGACTACTTGGCACTATCATGAGATATGAAATAGAGTCTGTCTGTTACAACATTCGCACATTAAAGAAATTTGGCAACTACAGTGAGTGGCAGCTATGGCCGATATGTTTCAAAGTGCAGTAAAAACTGTTAAACTTTTTATCAGTTTCTAAATTCTTTATCTACAGATAAAACAATAATGTACAGGTGGAGTTTACAAAAGCTTTGCATTTTATTTTTTCTTGTGTGCCTGCTAAAAACTCATTTGTTTATACTAGCTTTTGGTTAATATGATGCATGTTTCTATTTCCATGTCAATGTTCTGTCATTTAATTGATTACAGTATATATGCTTTTGACCTGATGTACTATTGTTAATTTGTAAAGCACTTTGTGAGTGTCTGTAAAGGCTGCTATATAAATACCTTTATCTTATTTTATTCATTTATGAGCACTTGTTTTATTCAATTATTTGTATAACACAAAGCTAATTAGACATCTAAAAGATAATGAAAAATATTATGGTTATTTAATATGTAATCTGTATTAAGGCCAAACTTCAACATATACATTAGTTAATGCAAATTATGTGGATAATTCATGTGTTTACATGTTTAATTCTTGAGATTTTTCTATATTTAAAACAATGTTAAAGTTTTTTTTTTTATTACGACAAAATAATTACACTAATTGAACAAGATCCTTTTTTTTTTAAAAAAGAATGATTAAATTTGAAAGATTTTAATTTCTTACAATATAATGAATGATAATTCTACTGAAAAAAATTTCCTGCAATAATGGCAGTTTCTGAATGACAACTCAGGCCTGGAAGCTTAGATTAAACAATGTTGTCACTTCAAGCATGCATTAATTCCTTTAAATTTCTATGTACTACTGTTAATTGTCACCCACGGTCAGGTTGTGAAACACCCTAAGTGAATTACTGGCTGAAGGAGAAGAGATGTTCTTCCTCATCCTTTGTAGAACCAAGGTACAGCCTTATTAGCTGTTACTGGGCTGTTACAATGTTGCTATGAAGGTCAAAGTGCTTGTGAAGAGGCCTGTGGGAATTCTGCCATGATCTGTGAGATGTCCCCGCTTCTGTGTAGCTATTGGGTACCACCGTACCCTACAAAGACAAGCTGAAAACGTGTTTGAGCAGCTTTCGGTTGTTCGAGCTCAAAATAGCAATATTAGTAACAAGGTTTATTATACATAAAGTATTTTTTAGGGAAATTGAAAAAGATATAGTGCTCTGAATGGTATAACTTCTACATCAGGCTGATATTTAAATTGGAAATGAACTCCACATAACATACTTCATAGATATGAACTGAGGCTGATTTGAAAGGGAAGGCCAGACACATGTGTCTGTGAGCTTGTCTTTGGGGGCCTCCACGCACCTCCTGAACGCCAAATCTACATGACGCTCTCAAAGACAACGACCTTGTCTTCTGCGCCTGGCGTGAGAGAAGCCAGGCTCTTGATATCAGCGTCTGAGACCATGTACTCCAGGTGGTGGGATCCCCAGATCGGTTTGGTCAGATGCTGCCACCGCTACGTTGAAGAACAGCGATGGGAGAAAAGGAGGAACATAATTTGGATCGCAAAGGAAAATGCAGGCAAAAGTGAGATGCAGAACCGGGGCTTTGGGTCACAAACTCATTCTTTTGTGTTTCCAACAGTGGTCTAAGCCAAAGTTGCACAAAGTGGAAAAACACAGATGAACAACCATTTAAGTATAAATATTTCATGGAACTATTTTTGTTTAATTTCTCAGGGGATTCTTCTATAAAGTAGAGCAGACTGATGTCAGTGTTTCCCACAATCCAATTTTCCATTCATTTTTTCCCCCCAAAACATCAATTGGCAGTTTTCCCATGATATATATGGCCATCACTGCTGAACATGCTTTCTAGAAGACTTCCAATATGTCCAGTGTGTACATTCATACACACACTAATAACGTCTCGAGACGCCTTTTATCATTGACTGTGATACTTTGTATCTGTTTGTGTTGGTCACATTTAATCCCTTCCAGACTTTATTTGTACTCAGTCACTGACTGTATCGTCATTTTTCTGGAGCATGAACACGTGGCTTTTGCGTCGTTAGTAGGCTGCAGTTCTTACTCACCTCTCTGAAGGAGCCCTTCACAGAGAAGAGCTTGTAGACCAAGCTAACGGGTATGCAGAGCATGGAGGACAAAGCCAGGCACCAGCCAATCACCTCCCCCCACCATGGATACACATACGTGTTGTTGTACATTAGAGGTTTGTAGTTGAGCAAGTGAAACAGGAAGATGCCCTTTGAAATGAGAAGGCAAATCAGTGTTCAGAAACATTTACATTACTTTGAATTACGAGATTAAAAAACAAACAATACAAATATAAGTTTTGGACGACCAGATTCATTTTTGTTATGCAAAAGTAACATGTTACAACATTGTTATTCAGTAGTAAAGATTTCATTTGTGCTGAAATTAAGTTTGACCTTAAATGTTATACACAGTCTTGCAGTTTTCGAGCTCAAACAAGGGTTAATGAAGCAGGGACCATCATGCACACACACTGCGGTAACTCACCATGCAAACACATGGTGTAATAAACGACCAGCACCACTTCATCCAAGGGAAAGGCCGGTAGCCAATCATACGAGCCACATCATCCATAAACCTGTCAGCACCTGTGGAAAGAAGGTGCTCTGCTCAAGAAGACTGAAGTAGTCCAGGAGGACAAACTCAGAGGGGCCACTAAAGCCATTTCTGTTTGGGCACCACTGCAATCACACCTGGCTCATACAGAGAGATTAACCATGAGTATGCGGAGGCTGGCATGCTGCATGCTTCTCGCCTTTTCTGGGCTGGGACTGCTGTTCTGTAAGTCAGTGTACTCTCTTGTTCTTAGGTTGTACAAAATTTTAAATAAATTAATCAGTAACATTCATAACCTTTTTGACACTTTAATGTATATATATATATATATATATATAGCATATTATACACCCAAGAGTGCAGTTTTTCCTGCCAAAGTGGGCAGTGTGCCCCCCCATTTCCACCACCAACTGGCCCTGAACACACTCACAGACCCAAAGTGGGCAGTGTGCCCCCCCATTCCCACCACCAACTGGCCCTGAACACACTCACAGACCCAAAGAGGTGAGTTTACACCTTAGGAGGAGCGACTGATTCAGGAGCACATAGGACCACATTTCATTCTAGTCGCTTTAGACATACTCATGGATTCATATATTTATTTACACCCAACCGCTGTATTTTTGAAACCTGCAACAACATGAATATACCTTCTAAAATATAGTAAACCACAGTATAGAGCAAAAACATGAGATTTTACACTCATGTTACACTCATGTTACACTCATGTTACACTCACCATAAACCCACGCAACAACCACACATTCCCAGAATGTCTGCCACAACAGGGTCATACCGCTGGCTGAATAATAGTCAAACAGCTGGAAGACATACATCCCTCCCTGGGGGGCATATATATAGGGAGGGAGAGAGAGGGAGGGAGAGAGAGAGAGAGTGGGAGAGAGAGGGAGGGAGAGAGAGAGAGTGGGAGAGAGAGGGAGGTAGAGAGGGAGGGGGGAGAGAGAGGGAGGGAGAGAGAGAGAGAGTGAGAGAGAG
>JABJVR010049350.1:0-22135 GCA_025773905.1 Chitala chitala | reverse complement strand
TCTCAGTAATAGTCAGGTAACAGAACAACATTTTTTGAGGTTCATTTGACTCTTGAGGTTCATTTTACCATTTTTTACAGCTTGAAACCGAGAGGTGTGCTGTCAAAAGAAAGGCCCCAGGGGGCCACAACAAAATATTAAAACCAATCTTTTGATGGGTAAGGAAGCCCAACAAGGTAACCAAGAGGTAAGAAAAACACTAGATGATAAATCATTGTTTTGAGGGTATTTTATGGCTGATTTAAAACACAGGTCAAAACTGATCCGTTAACACAAGGGAAGTAACCTAAATTTTAGCACAAGATGAGGGCTACACAAGAGGATAACTGAAATAATTTACAAACAGCAAGTTTCACTGATTTTCAGTTTTCTACTATTTATGGCTAACAAACGTGTTGTGTTGGAAAAAGAAAAGACAGCACGGTTGATCAGTGGATAGCACTGTAGCCTCCCACCACTGTGGAGTTTCCATGTTCTTCCCATTCATATGCAGGTTTTCTTTGGGTTCTCCAGTTTCCTCCTTTCCTTCCTTTGGACAATTCAAAGACATATAAATCAGATGATTGGGATACCTTAAGTGCCCTGAGATGGGTTGGCACCATATCCAGGGTGTACCTCGTCTTGTGTCCTAGTCTACCTGGGATAGGTGCCAGGATCCTGAAAATGATAATCAGTTGGATGAATGAAGAAGTTTTGCTGTTGTACAACTGAGAAAGGTGTGAAAATGTACATAATCTGTTATACATTGTCCAATAGGATGTGAATTAGCTTCCTGTACTTTCAAATAATATTTTCAATCAGAAAGAATGCATCAACCATAAAATATTACAACCTATTTTGCTGTTTATTGCAATTTACAATAAAAGAATATAAAGTGAGCAATTACTATAAAACCATAAACACAATGAAACAAAACTTAGCATAGACAGAGATACTAATGCAACAAAATATTACAAAATCTTCCATTGCTTCAGCTGCAGGCGTGGAGAAACTATGCTACTTGGAAACAAGTAAAATTAGTGCACACACACACACACACACACACACACACACACAAAAATTAAACAACCTGCTGGATCATGACCATAGGAAATGCACATCAAACCCAAACAATCTGGCTGAGACATGAACATTGCTGAATTAACTTGGTCAAAGTGAAATCACTATCTCCAGCAGAATCATTAAAGTTACACAAAAGACACAGAATGAACCAGTGCCAATAACAAGGAAAAAAACACTACTACAGGGAATGAAACAGTATTATAGAGAACATAAAATAGCCAATTGATCTTTTGCCTTGTTTTCAATAGTGCATGGAAAACAGTCATAAAATTTAGCATTTGATGCATATGACTAATTATACACATCTAGCGTCATGCCAGAGTGTCACGTAACCAACAAATTGGTACCGTAGAATGTAGTTGCCACCTCACATCAGTTGAAATGAATCATCTTAGCACAATAAGATCAGTTTATAAAATCCTGCTGCTTAAAAATAACCAATTTAAAATTAGGCTTCAGGAGCCACAAAGACATAACCAGTCCATTACACTATCAAAACAAAGTTAATGTAATTGGCTGGTATTAAGAGCAGTCAAAATGTCATGGTTAAGTAGGAAGTATAATAAAAAAGAAGGGAAAAATAAACTTAACATGCCTGGCAATGGAGAACAAGCTGATTTCATAGAGCACAGGACAGCTGTGGACAAAATGCATGGGAAATGACAATGAAATGCACTAAAAAGATCAACAGTATAAACCTCTGGCAAAGTTTCCTTCTAACTGCCTTTCTTCCAGGCATTCTTTGCTTTTGTTGATGAAAAAAGTGATGATAAAGTTGTGAAAGATTGTGATTAGGGCAGCACAGAATGGATAATAACTTTAGGGTGTTGCACAGTTTGGCAATGCTGTGTACAAGAGGTGAACACTTGGCTAAAGCAAGCCTTGGGCAGTACAGAGATCACGTTTCAGAAACATGACAACATCTGAAAAATCCTGTGTGTGTGTGTGTGGAACTGGGAAATCCTACACATTATTATTATAATCCTCTAGATTTGCAGGCTTTTTTACAAATTGATCATAAATGTGTTGTCAAGTTTTGCATGATTAATTTAGAAGCTACTGTAAGGTGAGAGGAGATCTCATGATATGTGAGAGATATGAAAGGAAAATGGTTTTATAAGATGAAGAGTTTTGAAAAGGAGGGGAAAAACTTGGAGGCTCTGTAATTTTAAACTGCAGAAGTAATTTTTACAATTTCCAGAAAGATATTTACAACTGCATTATAGAAAGTGCAACAGCAGTGGATCTTTATCTCCTTATAAAGATCTGTAGTATCAGCCTAAGGGTAGTCAAGTGATGTTGTTGTTTTTCTGTAGGCCAGTTTACTTGTCTATAAAGCTCAGAAACTAAATTTTCAATTCTCCCTCGCATGATGTTGTCAAGATACCAGCACTTTCTTATTTAAAATATCAAAATTCTCTGTGAGTGCTGATCCCATTGTATTTCATTTTATCACGGTGGAGTTTGCATGTTCTCCCCATGCTTGGTGGGTTTTCCCCAAGTTCTCCAGTTTCCTCCCCCAGACATGCAGGTTAAGTTGAATGGTGTCTCCAAATTGCCCACAGTGTGTGCTTGGGTGTGTGTGTGCCCTGTGGTGGGTTGGCACTCCATCCAGGGTGTCCCCTGCCATGTGGTTCTTGGGATGGGCTCCAGGCTTCCTGCGACCCAGAATTTGATAAGCAGTTTAGAAAATGGATGGATGGATGTGGTAATTGTAATAAACCTGGAGAGGCATTGAGAATGTTTCAAATAATGAATGGATTTATTAATGGAGTATGCAGATCACAGGTGCATACGTGCAAGCAAATGATGATATGCAGTTCAGCACAATTTCTAACTACTCCAGCTGACAATCCGGCAGGGTATATTCCTGCACATTTACTTACAAAGGGCAATATGGTGTCCTGTAAGGTACATGCTCACTGGGTCATTATGCCATGATCTACATCCCCTTTTTTAGCTATTGCTTCTATGTCAACAAGGGATATAGCCATTTAGGTAGAACTGTGAATAATAAAGTATTAAGCAACATACATAACAGCGCACATTAACTCAATGTGATTATAGGAGATATTTTACAACATAACACATTGGCATTTGAAATTGTGACATTTCTGAGTTAAACCAATACGTATAGCTGGTGTACTGACCTCTTGTTCTGCCATTTCTGTGGTTCTTGATTGTTGGACTTTCAAGACTTTTTGAAATGATTGAGATTGTTGCATTGGTGACATTGTTGTCCTAAAGCTGGACACTTGTCCCAATGTGCTGCATGGTTTCCTCTGCAGTTACAGCATCAGGTCACTGTCAGGTAGCAGCATTTTCCTGAAGTTTTTGTTATTAATGCCACAAATGAGTCTATCACTGATTAATTCATCCATGAGTGTTCTGAAATTACAGATTTTATCTTGAATCCTTAATGCATTGATATAGGAGTCAATGTTCTCAACTGGCTTTTGGTTACGTGCGTTGAATTTGTATCTTTCCATAGTGAGGTTGAGCTGTGGACAGCACACTTCTCAAGGCTACTTTTTTAGGCAGTCAGGATCCTCCCTTCACTCTTCTGTGATGAGTAAAGCTCCATTTTTGCCTGGCTCCTGCACTTCAACAGCATATATGAATGATATTTCATGCTCAATAGCTTCTGGCCCTGCAAGGTTAAGTAAAATGCATGCTTTTGTCTTGGCAGGCTTGTCAGCATGTGTTGCGGCGATAAAAACATCGTACTCCTGTTTGAACATCTGCCAATTTTTGGCTACATTCCCCTCAAAACTCAGTGGTTCAGGTCACCAAAATCCATCCTCCATTTAGGAGTTAGCTCAACACAAGTTAATTGGAAAACAGATTTACAACCGGTTATAAACATCCGATACTTGCAGGTGGAAGATTCATCCATCTTCTGACACCATGTATTAAACCTGGTGAGGTGTTGAGAAAGTTTCAAACAACATATGACTTTACTAATGGAGTATACAGATCACAGGTGAGTATGCATCAGTCATTGAGAAATTAGGAATTGAACAAAAATAATGCACTTTATACAATCTCGCTGTTTTTATTTTGAAGGCCACAGTTTTTTTTTTTTTTTTTTTTACGCAAATTTGGGCCCGTGCGCTTGCCTATGAGCATAAGCAAGCTGCTGGTAAACAACCGTTTATGAGAGATGCTAGTTGGCTATTAGCCCTCAAAAATGTCAGCTCTATTTAAAAAAAAGAAAGGTTGATGCAGACTGTAGAGTTTTTAAAAAGACTTCAAATTATTTTTTTACTGAAGGCAAAGGTAAAGCTGTGTGCTTAGTGTGTGGAGATCAGGTTGCTGTGTTTAAGGATTACTATTTAAATTAATACAAGCAGAATAGCAGTGGTTGTTTGTATAAAATTAATTTAATGCAAAATGCATAGTTTGTTCAAAATTGTTCTTATTGTTAATTAAATGACAATTTGATGTTGGCTTTGCATATTTTCATTGCCCAATCATAATAGCTACTCTTACCTGTAGAAGTTTATCCAGACTATACAATTTAAAGCTTTTTTAAACAGTGATTAAATGAAAATTAAGCAGAATTGAGTTCAGCCTATTGGCCAGAGCCCTCCCTAACAGTCCCAGTCTCTTATGTGGCCCTCCACAACAGTCCCAGTCTCTTATGTGACCCTCCCCAACAGTCCCAGTCTCTTATGTGGCCCTCCCCAACAGTCCCAGTCTCTTATGTGACCCTCCCCAACAGTCCCAGTCTCTTATGTGACCCTCCCCAACAGTCCCAGTCTCTTATGTGGCCTCTTGGCAAAATTAATTGCCTACCTCTGACCTACAGTAATGTAATATCACAATATGTCAAGACATCACTACAAATGGCACTATAAATTTGTGGTGTCACTGTATGACAAGTTGTAATATGATATTGTCACGTCCTGCATGTCATACCTAATGTATCCCCTAGATGTCCCCCTTCCTGCGATGTGCCATTTATGTCATTATCCTTCGTTATGTCTTCCTAGCCTTGTATAATCCCCTCGTTAACCCTGCCTGTATTTGTAACAGTATGTATAAATACCCACCTAGTGTTCCTGTTAGTTGCCAGTTGTTAATGTCCTAATGTCTTGTTTTAGATCCCCTGATTCTAGTTTCTGGTGTACTCCTGGCCTTTATTTTCAGTAAAACCTGTGTGTTTGTACCTTGCCCTGATCCTGTGGAGTAAAGAACCCCTTTGCACAATAGACTTTGCCTTTGCCTCAGTTCCTATGTTCTGCGAACGTGACAGATATGTTAATGTCACTACGCTCAGTGAGTTCACTGTATACTTTTCCCTATATGTGGTGACCTCATCTTATTTGGGTGATGCTACAGCACGTCATAATATCATTGTTATGAAATCACTGCATGTTGCAGCTTCGCTTTATGTATTTGTCTGATTTTACTTACTTTTTGTCATTTATCTTAAAATTGGACAAAGTTCTGATTATAATAATTATTTGCTATTTTAATTTGCATGTTGATGCAGCACGTACAACGTTTTGTAAAATGTAGATAAAACCAAAATGCAATGATTTACAAATCTTTTTTCACATATATTCAATAGGATACAGCATAGAGACAACATATTTTAAGTTGAAACTGATGAATGGTATTGCATTTTGTAAATAAATGCTTATTATTGATTTTTATGGCTACAACACATTTAAAAGAAGTTGGGATGGGTGCAAGAAAACCATGAAAAAGTACATAAAAACAGACTAAAACATTTCACAGGTTAATTGGTATGAAAGGACAGTCATGAAAGAGGAATTTCTGAAATGCTCAATCCTTCAAAAGCAGGTTGGAGTGACAGAGGAAACTGTAAAGAACATGTTGGTATGGAAAAAGATGATCCGCTAGACCCCTAGATAGAGCAGCCGAAAAAGGAAGAAGAATCCTTCAAAAGCAAGAATGGGGAGAGGTTTACCGCTATGTGCATAACTACATGAGAATATAGTCAATCAATTTAATAATAATGTTGCTCAATGTGCAATTGTGAGAAATTTAGGTCTATCAACATCTATGGTCCATAACATCATCAAAAGATTCAAAGAATCTGGTAATATCCATGTGCATTGAAGGCCAAGGATGAAAGCCAACACTGAATGCACATGACCTTCAATCCCTCAAGCAGCACTGCATTCAAAGCCGATGTCAGACAATAAAAGATATTACAACACGGGCTCAGGAATACTTCAGGTAACCTTTGTCAGTAAACACAGTTCTCCCTTACATTTCTAAATGTCAGCTAAAGCTCTACAGAGCAAAATGCAAGCCATACATAAACAACATCCAGAAATGCCAACAACTTTTCTGGGCCCGAGCTCATCTGAGGTGGACTGATGTGAAGTTGAAAAGTGTTCTGTGGTCTGACAAGTCCACATTTGAGGTCTGTTTTGAAAATATTGGCTGCTTTGTCCTCAGGGCAAAAGACAAAAAGGACCACCCTGATTTTTATTAATGAGAAGCTCAAAAGCCAGCATCTGTGATGGTATGGAGGTGTGTTAGCGGCCATCACATTGGTAACCTGCACATATGTGAGGGTACCAGTAATGCTGAGAGGTACATACAGATTTTGGAACAACATATGCTGCCATCCTAACGTTTTTTTTCAGGGACGTCCCTGTTTACTCCAGCAGGACAATGCTAAGCTGCATTCTGCATGTGTTACAACAGTGTGGCTTCGTAGTAACAGAGTGCAGGCATTTAATTTGCCTCTCTACAGTCTAGACCTGTCCTCCATTGAAAATATATGGTTTAGTATAAAGCACAACATATGACAGGACTGTTGAGCAACTTCAGACGTATGTCAAGCAAGAATGGCAAAACTTTCCACTTTCAAACCTTCTGCATTAGGTACCTTCTCTTCCTACACACTTACTGCGTGTTGTTAAAAGAAGAGGTGATATTACACAGTGGTGAACATGCCCATGTCTCAACTTTTTTGAAATGTGTTGCAGCCATCAAATTCATAATAATCTTTTATTTGCAAACCACAATACAGTTGATCAGTTTCACTTTAAATATGTTGTCTCAGTGCTGTATTCTATTGAATATATGTCAAGAAGGATTTGTAAATTATTGCATTTTGTTTTTATTTACATTTTACAAAATGTCCCAACTTTTTTTGAATTAGGGTTGTACTAGTGGACACACTTTGGATCTCATTATTATATGTTTTTAATATTGATAGGAGTTGTTGTGAAGATTTTTTGATTTGTGATCTGTGGGAACCCAGGATGCTGTCTTTGATCTCTTCTGTTTGATTTGTTTGATCTCTGTTGAAATTTATTTTCTGTCTACTAAACAAGTGTCACGCTCTTGCTGTTTAAACCAGACAGGCTTTTAAAATGTACTGCTTTATTTGATTGTGACTGTGAGGGTGTTGAGAATTTAGAACAGTCTTTTAATGATCAGTGTTGTTATTTACTGGATGAAGTGGTACTTTTTAAAACAAGATGTATGCCTAGAGTCAATAAAACACCTTAAATGAATGAATTCATCCAGATCTTCAGACGTCTCATCACAAGACTGAATGTCTTTGATGTTCCAGTAGGTTTGAGGGCCACCATATGCATTTAAAAGATCTTTTATTCTCTTTAATGATATGTTGACAAATTCCAGGGCTGAATTCTTTGCCACCTTGATAAGAGAAATCCTAAAGTTGTCGTTCATATCATAAATAATGGTGTCTCTTCCTCTGTCTGAGATACCTATTTAGGAAAATATTGACTTTGAGAGTTTTCTTATTTCATGAATAAGGTTCAGATTGTCAGGGCTCTTCCATGTCCACCTGTCCTTTCAGTTATCTAGTACACTGTTTAATTTTGGACTTTTTTCAACCTGTCAATCTAGATGTTTTTAGCAGTGCCGTGCGGTGAGGTTTATGGCTGTTGAACATGGCTGGTGTTCACCTGTTGAGCTCACATCCACCCCATTCAGTTCATATCACTAAATATGTCACACATTCGTTAAAGATATTAGCCAGACTGTGGAAAGTCAGGGTGTATAATAAACGTGTCTGCAGACATTACATTGGCGACATACAGAGAGAGACAGCAACGGGCACGGGCCAACTGCATGCATCAGCCCAGTGTGTGAGGGAGAGCGCAGTCTGAGGTGAGGTGACATCCAGACTGTTTGCCAGCTGACAGTTTGGGGTATGGGTGTCTCGATTTGACCTTTATGATAAATTAAACCAGTGCTGTGCATCTGAATCCACTTGGCATCATCACTCAGCAAATTCAATGATATTGACTATAAAAATGATAAAAATTATTGGATTCATAAAGAAAAAAAATTTAAAGCACAGACCAGTGGACAAATTTATTTTATGTTATCATTATTATTTTTTTTTACTTTTCATGATGACAATGAGGCTCTGCCTCACCTGCCTCACATGACTGCAAGTCCCTGGTTCTTAGGGATATAACTGGCAAGGTGAAGAGTTAAACGAACCCAGTGGATATTTTACTGACTTCTGTGTTTTTAAAATTATTTGAGTGTACTAGCCCTTTGGTGATGTCAGTTATTAACTCCTCATTAATATCAGGCCCTGTCCCCACTTACTGCAATCATACCTTCATCCAGCTCAAGAAAGCTGCCCTTGATCCTGCTATGTAAAATAAGTCTTGGTCAATATCTAAGCTTCCTTTTCTATTTAACATCTTAGAGAACATTGTGGCTATGCAATTTCTTTCTGTTTTGGAGATGCATAAAATACATTAGAAATTCCAATCTGGATTTCATAAAATCTGTTCTTCTTTAGATCTCTAATGATCTTTTGATGGCTTTTGATGTGGGTAAATGCTCCATTTTAATGCTTTTGGATCTTAACTCAGTGTTTCATGACATTCTAATATTCTAATACTTTTTTAAAGTAAAAAACTAAAGTATGAACAATGTAATAAAACTTTCCCATAAAAAAATATTAGTAACTTGTTGAATTAATCCATTTAACTGTTAAATGTATGTGAAAGCAAAACTTCAGCAGTTGGCATATGATGACATAGAAGATATATCCTAAGCAAGGGACAGTGTTGTTTGTCTATGATCTGTCAAAGCAAACACTCCTTCACTTTGTTCATCATCTGAAGTTGATGATAAATCCCTTGTTGACAGCTATTATGGCAGCTAGTAGAGTTCCTGTGAATTTGGATGATGAACGAGTTGAATCCTGACAATTTTGTCAATATCTGCAGTAACAGTAAACTACATAAATTGCACTAATATGCATGTTCTTCATTTATGAATAACTAGTTAGGTGTTAAATAAGTAATCTAAGTATGTGCACGTGCAGCTTTTTATTGAATTTATTGCCTTTATTGATTTTGATAACAACACATTTGAAGCAGGGGACATATTTGTCACCTGAATATTGTATTTGCACTTATTTTCCATTGAGAGAGTATGATCTCATGTACATTGAGAAGCATTGAAAGAGGTGAGAAAGTAGTTTAAAGGTGTACATGTCTGGGCGACACATTTTTGGTCAGGTGTTCCAAACAGGAGAAACATCACTCTTACAACGTAAATGTATTGTCTAGCTTTAATCATACTGTTTTAAACAACATACAGAGTAGAAAGCAAAATTATTTCTCAAAGGCCTTCCTTGATTTTATTTGAAACACATTGCTTCACATCAGCTCATTAAAAAGATAAGACTGGAGATTTTTTTCAGTTTGTTGACCTGATTCTTTAATAGTTTATCTGAATATAAAACGTATAGTATATATGTTAAGACATTCTTCAAAGAACGTTTTGGAAACCAGTGGTGTGTACTTCAGAAAGATGAAAGCAGTTTGTAGGCTTTTCTTTCCCACTTAAAAAGACCTCACAGTGAGGTGAGAAGACAACAAGCTGAGAGCAGTAATGTGCAATTATGCACTTTCAAAGCTATAAAGGCATTTATTTGTACTTATCCATCAGAGAAAGAAGCACTGTTTTATTTTTAAAAAGAGGATTGTTTTTTGAGAAAGGTTTTCAATAATAACCCCTTAATCCATAACATCTCTGTGTAGTGGGTTTTAGTGGAGTTAGCTTAAGGATACTGTCTAAAATGCCAAAGTTAAAGGTAATTGCATGTGTGTAAGTGGCTCATGAGTTACCTCGTGTCACCTGGGGCAGATGTGCCATACACTTGTCACCAAGCTGTCATTCTGCTGTCAGCCCTGAGATGTGACAGCTGCACTCTGTTGACTGTGTCACACTACTGATCCAGGAGGTGCCTATGTGCACTAGTGGAGAGTGTAAGCCTCACTGTCTTTGACAAGCCACATGGGCCTAAAATGTCACCCCTCACTGTTCTGTTCAATCTTCAAAAAAGTGGTTCAGTTGCATCGCTACTGAAATGCCAGATTAAGGCATAACAAGAGCTTGAGGCAACACAAAGCACACAAGAAGAGGACTCCCGCTGACTTCTTTGGCTGTTAACTGAACATTTGCTGTAGACCTATAACACATTGTGACAGGACAGAGGTGTGCATTGCCACCAGGGGTCAGGATTTTTAATCTCAGGGTTATGAATTTGTCTGTTGTTAGACTGGGCCTGTGAGCAGAACATACACAAGAGGGTGCCTAGACAGTGTACAGGTTCACTGTCTTTGGTCCAATCTGCCACAAAGTCTAGAACGAGCTTGAATTAACCAATTATGTCTCCGGACACTGTTTGTTGTTCCTTGATATTTTTTTCCATATCTGCTCCTTCTTTTGTGACCTCCTTGTTCTCATGTCTTTCTTTTGCCTCCATTCCATCTTTACTGTATGAATCCAGACTGTTTGCCAAGATAATTGACAGCATGGTTTGGGTATGGGTTCTGCGATTTGACCGTTCTAATAAATTAAACCAGTGCTGTGCATCTGAATCCACTTGCCATCATCACTCAGCAAGTGTACAGTACACCCTCAAAATCACAAATGCTTGTTATTCACAGATGGGCAAGATTTTTCCATAGACTAAAACATTTAAAAAAGGAACAGGTTTAAAAAGGTTTTTTAAAATGTGCATTTTACTTAATTTGATTTGCCTTAAATGCAAATTCGAGTGAAAAAATATTCAATGTAAAATATGATGCTTCAGTATATTCTGTTTTAGACAAAATATGGCAAAGTCAAATTTGCAACACTGTTATAGTGAGATGGCTGCCCATACAGGCTCTAATGCTACAGTCACCAAGCTGTGTTACTTCAGTATCTTATTTATGATTTAGTTCCGCAACAACATGGCTGAAGCACACAGACCACATGCTGACAGTACAAAAACAGTTGTTAATATAAGCATTGCAAATTAAATCCCAATCAGTGAGGACAATTTGTCTTGGAGACTTTTAATTGCAGTAATTAGTTTCCCATGCCGAGACGAGAACCCTACAATATACCACCTTAGTTCATATGATGGCCAAGTGACCCTAAAACTCCAGGCTCAAAACTGATCACAGGAGCTTTCCTAATGCCAACCCTGCCCTGGGCACACCCCTCCACCAACCCTGCATCATCCAACATTTTATACCCTATCTCCCTGTCCAAAAAACCCCACCCTGTGAGCGTGTCAGGTCTCACCTTGTTTGTTGGGGGAGGGGATACATTTCAGCAGTAGCCCAGAAGACATCTACATCCTAGTTACAACATATACGTTTAAGAGCATGATGGGTGATAGTACAAGTCACATGGCTGACAGGCCCCATGAAATCTGACAAAAAAACAGCTTGGATGTCACTGATTTTCAGGAAAAACAGTCTCTTTAGATATGGTTTCAGTATGGAGTATTGAACTTGTGACAAAAGAACATAACTCACCAAACCACAAACATCATCTCCAGGAAGACAAAATACCTGGCATTTGAACAGCCACATAATGGCCCCTTGTTGAGATGTGCATTGTTTTCTGGAGTGTGCGTATATTTATGTACATGTGCATGCACACATACAGACGCCATGGCGATATGACAGCTGTCTGTTCATCCTTGTACATGTTTATTTGCCAGAGGATGCTTTCAGAGAGTCGATGTAGAAGGTGATGACAGGAGAGTTGCTGCAATCTGTGGGAACCCAGGATGCTGTCTGCATCTGTTACACATGAAAGAAGCTCAGTGATTCACTGTTTACATTTCTTACACATGTGGATAGTTCAATGATTTGCTGTCTGTGTCTCTCGCACATCAGGACAGTCCAGTGATTCACTGACTCACACCAGCCATCCCCTCCACCTCAAATGTTAACCCTCTGCTGGTGAAATCAGAATCTGAATTTTGTCACGTTGCAAATCAGTATGGCAATTAAAAACAGAATTCAGCTCACATGCTATTCCTGCAATTGACATGACCATTAATGATCTAGCTGGGTTTATTTCAAAATGATTTGTGATAAGAGCTGGTGTCTGGAAAGGTGTGTTCAAAAGTCAGTATGTGACAAGTAACTTGTATATCATTCACAATGTGGGAAAATGTGGAATGATACAAAGTAAAAGACTGCGGACCTTAAAAATGTGGTCTTACTAATTGTATGTCTTTAAGAAGCTTAAAGGTATTCAAATTTTTGTGCATTTTCCAGGCTCAGAAGCATGGTGAGAACGCATGTTATTGCCATTACCTCCACTGTATGTTAATGTGCCTGACAGGTGCCCATCTTGTGGTTTTGCAGCTCTGCTTTTCCCTTTTAATAATTTTACAATATTCCATATCTGAAATCATGCCCTTGAGTTTGGCATGTGGCTGTATGTCAGGGCTTATGGTGAGATTTTCTCCTGTAGGGACTGGCTAATCTGATTTGCTCAGCTTTATGTTAAGGAACATGGGCGGTTATCAGTTGCTTGAGGTCCGTGTACAAAATTGTTTACAAAATTGGTTGGTAAAAAGGAGAGGCCAATTTTATAAAGTAAAAGAATATTTTTACAAACAAATTACTGTACTTGACAAATTCAGACATTAATTGATAAGAACAACACAATGTGTGAAAGTATTACAATAAATTTTCACAGTTTATAACAAACCGATTAAATATTTGCATCCTTTACATTATTACAGTAAGTACATAATGGGGACACACTACAGGGGTAGGGGGAACATATTATAAAAGACTTATGATTTGGGAGAGATAGTGACGAGGGGAAAAGGCACGTCATGAGGGGCATATGATGGTGGGAAAGGGAACACATCAGGACAATGCATTAGAGACTCAGGGGTCACATCCAGAGAGGGCTCTTCTCAAATCAAGAGCATGTGTTTAACTGTGTGTGTGTGTGTGTGTGTGTGTGTGTGTGTGTGCAAGCGTGTCTGTATCATCTGCCGTGCAACAACTGTATGCAAACTTGGTTTAATTTAACCTTATTTTAATTTCCTGATATTTGTCTGAGACATCAGAAAATCTCAGCTGATTGTTGTTAAAAAACAAAGAATTCAAGGAAATGAGAATATGAAGAGATGAGGGTTGTGGAAGTGGGTAAGAATAGAGGGGGCAAGAGAACATTAACAAAATCAGAGGATATGTGCAGCTTCATATACACTTAGCCAATACAACAACAGGCAAAACAAAAGAACAGAAACAGACAGCAATGTCCTCTGTGTGGAGGGGATGTCGGTGTGCTCTTTATAGCCATTATTACTCCACAATTTGTTTCAATTATTCCACTTTGAACTGCACTCTTGATGCATTTACAAAAAGCAAGAAAAAAAAAACACCAGGAGCAAGCCATTTTGAGCATACTCCCGCCCAAGAAAAGGCACGGTCAGACCTAAACAGCATGTAACTGCCAAGGTGCAGAGTAACAATACTGACTGTGAAGAAGTTATATTATAGACTGTATACCAACCAGGGATGACATCAGCCATGACTGTTCTGTGCTCTGTGTGACAGGGTGAAGTGACCTATTTGGTGACCACTGTGTGACAGGAGTGTAATGAAAACTGCAAAACCCAAATGCAGATTACAAAAGTGTTTTTCTTAATGGCTACAATCAAATGGCAAAAATAACCCCACAAAACTTTGCAAAGCAGAAAACGTAGACAAAAATGAGCCAGTAAAACAACAAGGTAATAAAAATGAGCAGTTTAGAACACACACAGTAAAATTCTGCTCCTAACACACATAGTAAAAATCCCCTTCATACATGTCTGTCTGACACCTGGATTGGATGCGTCTGCATATTATATTTATTATCTATATATTTTGTGTGCGTGCCAAAAACTCTGTGTGTGTGTGTGTGTGTGTGTGTGTGTGTGGTTGACTAGGAGTTTTATGTATACACTTTCTGTTTGAAAAATTTAGGAGGTGACTATAGCCTTATGATGCCTTGTGATGACAGCCTTAATGAATTTGACATTTTATGTAGCAGAGACATCCTATACGATTGTGCAGCATCTCCTTAGTGACAGTGGGGTGCTTCTAAGACAGTACGTCCAGCCCTTTGTGTGTGTGAGTTGGTGTGAGGGAGGATGCACAAGACAGTAAAACACCAATGACTGCACCTCAGAGCTTCCTTCTTTTAAACTCCTGAAGTTCACAGACAACACAACAGTCATCGACGGTGATGAGTCTGCGTACAGACAGGAGGTTGAACGACTGGATCTATGGTGTGGTCACAACATCCTGGAGCTGAACACACTCAAAACAGTGGAGATGTCAGCGGAATTCAGGAGGCGCCCACCCCCCTCACCATACTCAGCGGCACTGTGTCAGCATATATATGTGTGTGTATATATAGTTTTTTGTCTTTTTTTGTCTTTTATTTGCCAATAAAGATGAGACTGATTCTACAACTCACTTGACCAGGTGGAAAAATGGAAAGGCAGAGCACTCATTTGGTACACATTATTTCAAGGAAATAGTACATAAAGATCCATTTAAAAAATGTTCAGATGGTTAAAATTACTTTAAGATGATTGTTTGTAAATTCCCAAAATGAATATTGAGCTATCTTAATTTGCTAAAATATATCTCTGGATATTTTTTAGAATATGTAAAGTGTAAATAATTTTGTAGAGTTCTAGTGTCTCTTACAAATGACGATCTGGAACGCAGTATAAACTGAATAGGATGTACTGCTGTACAATAACTGAAGCAGGATTTTCAGGAAGTGAACTAGACAAAGAACAAGACTTTAAAATGTTTTCAAAATGACTAAAATCATGAGGCCTGTTGGACTCCTTTTGACCAGAAGAAATGTGACACACTGATGACGCACTGTTGGCTCTCTGTGTTGTGCTCCCAGCTGTGAAGGTGAAACTTATTGACTAACCAAGCATGAGTCCCACTTTCATCATCATCATCATCATCATCATCAAATCTGCAATATCTTCTGTGAAGCTTTTTGAGGCACCTTGTTGTAAAAGGTGCCATATAAAAATAAATTGATATGAACTGAATTGAATCATGAACGGTGTGCTGAGAAATTAGATCATTGTCATGTGTATAGGAAGGACCGGTGCTTTCAAACCGATGCCATCGTATCTCACTGTCCTGCTTTGGTTTGTCATTAGCTGCTCTCTCTGTCCCTGTGCTGATGATGAAAAGGTTTCCACCGCCACATCACACCTCAGATGGGTCATGCTCCACCCTTTGTGTCAGATGTGGTTCCACCAGCAGGGGGCAGGACTGCTTGCATGCTTCTGCAGTGTCTTTTCTTCATCCTGCTCTGTATTCCGGCTCACTTTCTCTCTGCTTGTCATCTTGCAGTAGGCTGGCCCCCTGCCATGCAGCCCCCCGGCGTTGTAATGGTGCTTGGTTTCTACTCCCCTCGTTTTTGCTTGAGAACAAAATTCCAACTCTTTACATCACCCTGAGCTGGAGTCTCGCGGTTCATGGATGAATTGTTTTAATTGGGACATGACTGATCAGGTGAGATAAGTTATTGTCCTAATGTTAATTTTGGTACGGAAATCACAAGGTGGGTTCTTCAGGATTCTTATCTACTTTCAGCTTACATATGGATATGACACTGCCACTTGGAGGAAAAATGTAGCGACTACACTTTCTGATAAAATTCAGAATAATCGCTTGTAAGAAAAATACTAACGCTCAGTTGTGCCTTGATTTGGATAAATGGCACATTTTGGTTTAATTAGCAGAATCTTTAAAGAAAATATAGGGCAAATTAAATTGATTTCTCACCTTCAGTGTATGAGTATTTGTTATGGAACAGAGCATATATAAGTGACCAAATTTAGTATTACAAACTGGTAATTTAGAACAACCATCAAAGTAAATTGAGTGCAGCACACAGTATTAGTTGGAAAGCAACCATTTATGTTAATGGTCCAGAACCGCCAACTGTATAGAACTGAGCTGAGGAATTGTAAATATTTGAAAAATACATTTTTTGTATAAATTGTCAAGGGACTCAACATGCATGTTGGCTCATGTGTGCCAAGGTCACAAAAGATAATTACACTGAGATGGATTTTACAGTTATGGCTCCATTACAGAGAAACCAACCAGTCATTTTCATTGAGATAAAGTTGGAAAAGCAGCACTGAGGGGTGAAACCATTTTCATCCCTCATGAAACATTCTTCAACCAAAGAAAAGGAGATTATCTTACTTATCTGATGCACAAAGAGGTGGAGTGTTTAGTGAGTGTGACAAAACAGATGAAAATATATAGGAACATAGTGGTACAGCAGCAAAGAAAGGTTCAATTATGATATAGAAACAGTATATATTAATACACCACCAGTTAATACAGCAGAAAGATACAGAAACAGTTTATACCAGTGTTGCACCAGTTCAAGTGTAGGTACACAACTAGTTCATATTGGTACTACAATAGTATGCTCTAATACTGCACCAGTTAAAGAGGCAGGGTAAGTAAGGCGCAAATGTCTTTGCATCGGTCTTCTGCTATTTTTTACAACACTATTTGTTTTGTTTGGCAGGCAGTGAGCAATTCAATGGAAAGCACAAAGGTTAAGGCTGAACTTTAATGGCACTGGTATGACTAATATGTTTCCTGTCTTCTGAGTGTGCACAAGAGGAGCTGCTAGTGGGGTTCCTTCAGTGTGTCCAGGAGATCTTGAAAAAGTTTGTGTCTGAAAGGCTTCTGAAGGCTATGTCTCTTACTGTTACAGCACTGTCGATCACACTCACGCACTCCCACACCACTTCATAGCGACCCAGGTCTCTCTGTCTGTTGTGTAAACACATTCCAGGAAACACCATGCTCTTTCTGAGTACAAAGGCATGTTGGTCCTTGGTTCTATATTTAAGTGCAGGAATGTTTGTAGAATGACACTAACACTTAGATTTTCTTAGCTCACTTATTTCCTGTTTACCACATTATAAAATGATTTTCAAAATGTTCATTTAATAGAAAATGGTACACTAATTTGGGAAACATTATCTTACAGGTATAGGGCTATAAAAACAAACTACCTTTAATTTAGTGCTGCTTTTGTTGTCTAGGAAAGCATCTTTTTTTGCAGTTTGAGGAATGAGGATGACAAACAGTATTGTCTGAAGTAATCAAGAAGCTGAAGAAGCTACTTGGATAAGCAATGAAACATTTCTGACAAGAAGAAAGAAGTCCAGTTGACACTATTCAACTTCCAGACAGCTCCTCTTGGATGACTGAGAATCTTCATTGACAGAAAGTCAAACCAGTTCACCACTATGTTCTGTGTTGCAGTAATTTAGGGGAGAGACAAAGATTATTCAGATACAAACTTTCTGGCCTTTTAAAAACATGTGCATGCTTGGTTATTTATAAGAGTTTAATCTTAACCCCCAAACCTATATAAAGCCAAAAAAAAATAATAGATAATAATAATAGAAATGCTAAAAAAAAATAATAGATGCTAACTTGAAAGCTGGTGGCATGGTGATGTAGTGGTTAGTGCTGTTGCCTTGCATCTTCAGGCCTGGAGTTGAATTCCCACCTTGGGTATGTGTGCAGTTTGCATGTTCTCCCTGTAGGTAGGTTTTTTTTCCAGGTTCTCTGGTTTCCTTTCACAGTCCAAAGACATGCAGGTTAGGTTGACTGGTGTGTTTAAATTGCCCGTAGTGTGTGTGCCCTGTGGTGGGTTGGCGCCCTACCCTGGGTGTCCCCTGCCCTGTGCCCTATGTGTTCTGGGATGGGCTCCAGGCTTCCCCGTGACCCTTACCAGGATGAAATGGTATAGAAGATGACTGACTGACTAATTTGAAAACCATTTACAGTCTAAACAAAGTCATTATGATGAGAAGACTTAATTTCCCTGTAACAGATGCACATCTAATGACCTCTGCCTTTTGAGAGGATTTAAAAGTATTAAGAATAACTCTCAGCAGTAGTATTTCTGTACTCAGAAAGGTACAAGAAAAACAAGCAGACACAAAATGTACACCTATTGTATGTTAAGGTGAACCATTACATTTACACTGCTGTTTTTCCTCACACCTTGCAGTAACCATAAAGAACAGAGAGAAGACAGACAGAGTCTGTGATTTCATCACCATTTTCTGGTTATCTCATTCATCTTCCTTTCTGACTGGCAGTGGGCTCAAAAACCTATAATGGATGTAGCCACTGGCACCTTGTGTAATACCTATGCATGCACAACTCTGCACTGTGTGTTCTTTGTGCTGGGAGTCCAGAAAGGGCACATTTTTCTTTAAACAGACACAACAACATTCCATATCAGCTAAAACCACTGAGATTAGGAAGAAAGTGGCAGGTTTACCTCAAAAGACTGTTTATAAAACTAAAGCTTTCCTATTTGCATTGTTCCAAGAATTAACTGCAAGTGATGTTATCGTGTACAAAGTGTCAGTCAAAGGCAGGTTCACATATTCTAACACAACAGCAACACTAAAGACTGTTGGGTGAAGGGTGAGGGAAAAGCCTATATGTCGGCTATTCTTCCAAACTCCCCTGTCCAACTACTGACACAACAGCGTGGTACTGCTGTGATCAGAACTGCAGAAAAAACATGTTCAGACAGCACAGTGCTGACAGACTGTAAGTGAACACTTTGTTCAGTTAATCCCTCTCTTCACTCTAACACCTGCAAACAGTGCTTTCAAACATCAGGAGAGGTCACACTAGAACATATTTTAGTCCTGCTGCTGAGGTGAAGTTTTTTCAAGTAATGTAAAAGAGCACTAATTCTTATTTTTGTTCTGTAAAAAACAATTGCAATATCCATCAATCCTGTCGCTGCCTTTTTCAGAAGGAGAGTTATGATTTACACAGCTCTTCACAGTGTTATGGCTTGTTCAGGACTGCACACAAAAAAGGGGACACGACAACCAGGTTCAGTTTTTAAAAGAGTGTAACTTTATTAAATCAAATACACAATGTCTAGGGTATAATAAGGAAATGAAGAAAAGAATGAAGGGTACAGTGAACTAAAACAGCATTAATAGGATTTCGGGATTCAGGGAGATAACAAAGACAACAGGTTTTGAAAGAAAACAAGAAAGAAATGAGGTAAAGGACCTTAAACCAAAATTAAGTGATAAGTGCCCAGAGCTGCCAAAGTGCTTCCCTTGTGCCCTCTCTCCTCCCAAAAGAGTGACGTGGTCCTGATGTAGGTTCCCAACCCCTGTTACAGGTGTTCCAAATCCTCATTAACCTATCACCCTGCCCCTGACTCAACCTTGCCTGTGCAGTGACACAGAGAAGCCTGGAGGGGGGAACCACAGGGGGTCGTAACAATAGACAGAAATGCTCATTAAAATTTTACTTTTGTCTCTGAATGACAGGTGAGCTTATGCTTATCTGTGCTTGTGTAGACTCCAGCATAAATTTATACCTGGTTTAAAATAAATGTGTACAGTATTTACATCCACATTGGGTTTATTGACAAAACAGCAGACAGTTTCTAAAACACTAAAATTATTCTCTAAGAATTATCCTACAAGAATAATAATTAAAAAAAACACGCATCTGCACAAACATGTCATAAACTGTTACTGTAGTCTACCTACAGAAAATAATATTTGGGCAATTAAGAGTCAGTGATTGTAAACAGTGACTGTGTTAAAGACATAACTCATAAATAACAAAACAGTACAGTTTTTCCAATAACAGATCATTACTGGACTTTTATTCAGATAATTTAAAAGCAAATATTGCTGTACATTGAACTTGTAATGCAGATGTGCCATCATACCTGGAACTATGAAATGACTAATGATAAGAGGGGTTTGTTTTGTGCCCTCTGGTATTTATAGGTTTGCTGTTGTGGTCAACTGGATTTATTGCTATTTGGTCCTACCCTTAAAGTTCATTGGTTCACTGCAGCATGTTGGGTCCTGAGGGATGGGTCGGTAGCCAATGAGAAACACTTGAAAGCCCTCTCCACTGTGTTGACAGGAATATCTCCACTGAGAGCACATCTCTACTACACAGCTGCTTGTACACAAACACAGTTCTTGAGGGAGCCTTTTACTGCTTCACCCTTTCTTTACTTCCTTCAAAACACTGTGGAAGGCTGAATCAAGAGTGTCAGGCTTTCACGGTGCGAACAGCAGGAGTGAGGCTCAGGGAGAGGGCTCGCTCTCACACGAGTGTCAGGCTTTCACGGTGCGAACAGCAGGAGTGAGGCTCAGGGAGAGGGCTCGCTCTCACACAAGAGTGTCAGGCTTTCACGGTGCGAACAGCAGGAGTGAGGCTCAGGGAGAGGGCTCGCTCTCACACAGCACATGTTCTTCTGATTCAGTTAGTGCAAACTAGTCTCATTCAGGTTAGGTATGGGGAGGGGTGGCGGTCATTTTCACTGTATATTTTTGGCCTTACCACTCAAAAATAATGTATTTCTGTAGGTGTTCTCTGCATAGAAAGTACTTTTTTTACTGTGGGTGGCATAGCTGTTTAATATGGTACCCCTCAGATGCTGAGCAGAACAGCACATGAATGCTGTTCCTGGCCCATCAATGTTTCCTGTCGTCTCCCTTAAGTGTTCGTTCGCTCTCCCTCTCCTGTACACAACAGGGCCCAAAGGCCTTTAAGCTGCTTCTCAAAGAAGGTATACTGCCTTTTTTAATGGAACGTCCTGTTGAAAATAACCTCCACACAAAGTTTGACCTTGGATGTACAATCAAGTTACTCAGTAAGCATCTGTGACTAACCCATCCCCTGAACACCTTTGTCCTTAGTGGAACAGACTGAACCTTATCTCAGTGTAATCATCTCTTCTCTATCCTCTGCAACCAGTACAGACTGAGGTGGCTGACAGGCAGGAAGGTGCTAAAATGAGCCATATGTCCTCTGGTCATTTGGGACAATTGAACACCATGAACTTGTCAATTCTTCAATCAGACATATCAACCCCTCAATTACCCCTACCATTAGACTGACACAAAAACACTTTAGGATTTACAAAATCGCAGGATTCAAAACTACTGTTGCAAATCTTCCCTGTGACTCGACAACAACAACATATATAACAGTTTGGTCATTGGTCAATCTTGGAATATTCATTCATCTAATGACTGACTTGGTCAGTGCTTTACGAGTTAATTTCATCAGAGCCTTTAAAAAATATATGTTAAAGTATGTGTGTTTGTGTGTGTGTGCATACGCGTGCGTGCACGCACTTGTAAGCAGGAAAATGTGTCACCTACCTTTGGCTTTTTTATGAACTGATACCAAAATAAAAGCATTTTTGAAAGCAAACATGAAAATATACATACCAAGTTAACACATTCCTGCAGTATAGTCCATCTGTTTTTTTTTTAATTAAAAATTCTATGTAAGTTGTTTCATGCAAATTTCCCTTTGTCACACCTGGCCCAGTATTACTATTATTATTATCTAACTCAATTGCCTAGTTTACATTACCTGTGCACTGCTAGTCAGTAACATCAGTGCTTTATTTAAACTTGAGTGTACTGAAAGGTCATTAAGCTCTTTTTTTCTGGGCCTGTACACACCTGTGCTGCCCTAATCCATGTCTTTCCTTATCCTTTTGTGTTTTCCTATCGTAGATTCCATCTTGCACCACCTGCCCCAGATTTTTGAGTCTTTGCTTGTACTTTTGACATTCTTTGCTGGATTACAGATTTGGGTATATTAATCCATCCATCCATTATCTCAACCGCTTATTCCTGGTGAGGGTCGCGGGGAAACCTGGAGCCCATCCCAGAGCACAT
>JABJVR010049349.1:7239-20125 GCA_025773905.1 Chitala chitala | reverse complement strand
GGGACATCACTGTACACCCTACAGCTGTGTGCTCAGGTTCACAGGCCTGCTGGGACATCACTGTACACCCTACAGCTAGTTTCACCCCACATGCTGATCTCTCACAGACAGTAACTAGTTTCACCACAAAGTTTTGTCTATTTCATTCCGTGCGTTTTACCCTCGATGGCAACAACGTTTTAGGTTCCTGCTGTTGAAAAGCAACCCCAGAGTCTTAACATCATTTTACAGTTTTCAGGTAATTTTTAAAAACACATAAATTGATGTCTACATTGTAGAGAAGTACTTCTACAAGAGTGGGAAGAGAACGCAATTTAAATGAAGGCACAGATTTATTTAAGGAACAATGAAGCAGACGTACAAAAGCAAATGCCATGGAAGGTCACATACGCTCGTTCACGCTGTGTGTGACTTTAATTACACCCTTTAACATCCTTCATCCGCAGGGTGAGTTTTCCTACCTGCTGAAGTTCCAGTTTCTGTGCGTTCAGCTGTTCCTGTTGTCGTTCAAGTTCTTCTTTTTGCTTTTGAAGGTCTATCGTTTTCTGGTTCAGGTCTCTCTCTTCTCTGGCCAAATGTTCCTCAAATTCCCTCAGCTCCTCTTCAGTATAAGGCTGGTTTTGCTCCAGAGTCTGAGAAGAAAGGGCAGGCTGACAATATGGATGCCAGAATAATACAGAAACATTTCATATACATATGTCTGGTAGGAATAATTTTCACAAGATGTTAGCATTTCTTGTCCTGTGTATTGCAAAAACATCTAGGATGGAAGATCATGAACAGTTAAACATTTATATACTACAAGCAGTTATGACAGATGCCACTAGGACATCCTGTAACTTTGAACTGAACTGAAGTAGGAGACATCTACCATAGCTGGAGTTGTCTCTAGACAGCGTACCACACAATACATTGGCAATTATCACCTACCAGGATGCATATGACCAACAATAGCATAGCAAACCCAACAAAGAGTCATAATCCTTCACTTTGCGAACACTTACACACACCTGACACTCCAAATAACGGAATAATCTATGTTTGCTCTTGTTCAACCACATATCTTTTTTTTTGAACAAGAACATCTAATGTTTTTGTTAAACATTTGGAATGCCTGAAACAGACCTGGGGATTCCTGTAGTAAATAATTCCTATTCCAATAGCTAAAAAATTATACATTTTGAATTCCCTTTACCTCCCAGCTCTCTGGTTCCAGGAACTCCTTTTTCTTTGTAGCAATCAGGAACTCCTCCAAGGAGACCAGTCTATCCTTGTTGGTGTCTACCTGGGAAACAGCAAGAGAAGGTGCTCCTTGAGCATTCTGAATTACTTGAGAAATATTAAAATGTTTTTAAACCATTTCTCCCTTTCTACACATTTTTCTTTCAAGTGCTAAATCATACACATACTTTAAGCAATTCTGTCATGCCACAAAATTTAAATCAAATGTAGAAAGTCGTACTTCATTCATAACATGTTCTCTCATGCGAAGCCTCTCTTCCTCCATCTCTACCATGTCGTCCTCCTCATTGGCAGGATCATAGATCTTCTCCAGCTACGACAACAGAATGGTGTCATTCGTCAAAATCCACAATAACTGTGTACAAAAGTAAAGTTTAAATATTTACCTCTTTTGTAAACAAGGACTCCAGCTCCTGTTCGTCAAAATAGCCATCGCCGTTTGTGTCTGCAGATCACAAGAATAAGTCTGATAATTCATCTGTAATGTGTTTTTCCCCCCACTTTAAAAATGACACGCAGTTAAGCTACAATTTCTATTTCATAATATCAGTTTTACCATGCAGGTTGAAGAAAGTCTTTGGGTCAAAGTCTTCAGGGTCCAAACCATCTGCCTCCTGCCAAACCTCTTTCAGCTGGTCTTGACTTCCCTGTACATCACAAAACTCTTTCATTTCCAAGAGGTGACACATTTATAAAATGGGCTGATGCAAGATGCAGAGGACAACAATAAACCATACAGCACTACACCTCATTCTCTGTATGTTTGCCGGCCAGTTCTTTAGAAATGTCCTATTCAGTGCTTTTCAGTCTTCAAAAATAAACATATGTTAACATGATGGGAATACATAAGCATCTTTAATTTTTTTGTACCGGATGGTTGATTTTGGGATGGTCTGCATGCTTCTTCTTCAGCTCTTCGTAATGTTCCTCCTCTTTTCTCCTCCCCTCCTCATCCAGCGTCTTGAGGTGCTCCCTCCGCTCGTGCTCCTTCATCATCTCATATCGTTTGAACTCTTCGTGACGCTCCTTGTCATAGTTCTCAAGATCACTTGTTGCCTTTTTAAGAAAGGTGAAAAAAATTCAACTTCACAGCTGCTTGTGTGAGCAACAGCAAGTAGCTGGTTCACCATATGTCAGGTTCCCAGACCTCCCTGTTCTACAACAAGGTAAGCAACTGTGACATCTGACCGCAGTTAAAATAAACAGTCAACACTCAGTCTGTTGATTTTTACAAAGTCATTGTGAATTATTTGCACTTTTTAAGATCTACATCTCAAAACAAGAACAGCACAAATCATCTTACATGCAGCACCTATTACTGCAAAATCTGCATAAATATAATCCATCACCATAAAGAGTCTCATTTAGTTTGGCAGTACCCACCGATCTGATGAGTCGGTCCAGGTCTTCCACCTCAAAGGTGTGGGGATTCATGTGGTTCAGATATTCAAATTGTTTAAGCAAGGCCTGGTGATCCACTGCCATATCTGAATGGCACAACAGGAAGCAGACTGCTAGTATCATACATTTGTGGGTCCAGTGAACAACTTGCCGCAAATAATCATCCTGTGCTAGTTTCTTGTGTACATACAGCTCATGTGTTGCAAGACCCTTGTTGCAACCATGCTGTATTCAAGCTGTACACAAGCTGCTGACAACATGACTCACGTCTTCCTCTTATGCAATCTAACCAAGAACTGCAACTAACCGTAATTCTGTTTGAGTTTTGTGGCATCCTTCTAATGTTTTAATGTACATTGGTCTTAAGACAAATGGGCAAAGAGATAAGTGGATTCAAACATAATACCATTTCCTCCTTCGATGTCCTGTTTGGCTTTGATCAGAGTCCGAAGCCGGGCCACTTCCTGCCTCTTCAGCTCGTCCAGTTTAGTTCTCACATGATGGCTCACAAAGTCCAGCTCTTTTGCTAGCTTCCCTTGCTGTTCAAAACATTTGAAAAATGGGATATTCTGTTTCAAAAAAATAAAACTACAACAATAAGGAAAATTAACAGAAGCAGGATATCTGCTGCAGTGTACCTTAATGTCTTCCATGTCTGTGTTGTGGAGCTTTTCTCTGAAGTGCTGGTCTTTTTCCAGAAAGTCAATAACTTCTCTGAGGTATCGGTCATAGTGCAGTCCAGTGTCCTAGGATAGAACACAGCTTACACTAGAACTGCACACCTTCTGCTATGAAATGTGCACATATGTGTCCATATCTCCAAATGTCCATCATCAAACATGAAATCTTCAATGACAGATTAAATACCAAATAATCAAGTATTAGGAGAAAACAGTGTAGAGTCATTTCAAGCTATTTTATGAAGTCTATGTTTGTATCTCTTCTCATTTATTTTATTCATTCATTCATTGTCTTAACCGCTTAGTCCTGGTGAGCACCAACCCACCACAGGGCACGCGCACACACAGACACACACACTACGAGCAATTTGGACACACCAATCAACCTAACCCACATGTCTTTGGACTGTGGGAGGAAACCGGAGCAAACACAGGGAGAATATGCAAACTCCATGTACACAGACCCAAGACAGGAATCGAACCCCAGACCTGGAGGTGCGAGGCAACAGTGCTAACCACCATGCCACTGTGCCACCTCATTTATTTTAAATTTTATTAAAGTGAAATTACACACAAAACATTCCTTGTCCTCCTGTTTATGGTCTTGGACATGCATACATACTGGAAAACGTTAACAACTTGTGCACATTACTATAGGTTGAGGAAATGCTTATCAGGGCCTTTTTGTGAAAGCCATCACACCTACCACATTCTGTGGGGACTCCTTGACGGTCTCCTCAGCGGGGTTAACCTTTGTTTTATCCACACTAATGGGCACTGCTTCAGAGTAGACCAGTAGGCTCATCAGAAATAAGCAGTTTTTGTTGAACACTTTCCTCCACCTCATCTGGAAATGCAATAACAAAATGTTTTAGATAATAAATTCAGCAAAGTTTAACAGTGCCTTTCAGAGAGTTTATCAACATGGTGGCTATCAATTATCTAACAATGCACGAATCGTATGCAGAACCAACACCACGTTCAGGAAAAAGTATAATAATAATAATAATAATAATAATAATAATTATTATTATTATTGTATTGAATACTCCTATATAACGTTAGAGCATGCAGTGACATTATTTTCACAACACATTTACATTATTTCCGAACTGCTTTCATACTGTTACCATATATAAACCTTATCTAACTGCCAAAGATAAAAAAAAAATTATAACAGAAAAGAACAGCCATAAATTGGATTAAATAAAAAATATAATACGACTTGCATGTATTTCTGTGACTGTAATGAAACTAACCATTTGCTGCACCTGTCCACGTTACCTGGACTATGACAGCTCCTTGTTTTTCCTATAACATCGGATGTTTTGCATAGTGGCCATCGGGACTAATTGGCTAAATGTGTGTACCTAGTCTGTCAACATCTCTACCTGAACAGCAAAGTCACAGTGGACCAATTCATATTACCTTTATCTTTTTCATTGTACAATACATTAAAACCCCATGTGAAGGCACCAGTCCTTACCATTTCCGATCTAATCTCGTGTTGTGCTGTTCGTCGTGGCACAGCGAGTCTTGTATGCTCATGTCATTGAGACATAATGCCACTATTTCATCTTGCAAATTAGCAATTTAACATTGACTAAGAGATAGAAAGACATCTTACCCAGCTAAACATAAAATCTTCACAAAATAAAAAGAAACTATTTACCTTTGGTCAGCTAGGTTTACTGTAATTATAAAAATATATTAACATCATAAAAACTTATAACCCCGCTGTTATATCTAATTTGAATTTGGACTTACTTTGTTAGCTAGCTAGATGTCAAGATCCGTTCGCAGCCCTTCCGTTGGTTCCTCTTCGGACTTTTCATTCACTGCTAAGCAGAAACCTCACGTTACGACACTGAGCCGCCAGCCCCATAGACGGGAACCTGATTTACGCCGCTAACTACCATAGCAACCGCCCCGCCCTACACAACGTTCATTGGCTAATGATGCTTTGTTTCCGTAAAACGTATACTGTATCTTGTACACTATTGGGTAGTCAGTCTGTCAGTCATTTTTCTTGCAAATAAACGTTCCTAGCAAGTTATGTTGCGGCGAAACGTACGTGGCGTTCGTATGAACCAGTGACGTCAGTGAACTGTGACGTCAGTGAGGAGAGGGGTCTGTGATGTGGAGAGACCGCTACAAAACACATGCTTCAAAGAGGGAAGCACACATCTAGTAGCGTAGAACGATGTGTTTTATACAATGTTTAGTTTATTTTTCCCCATACAGATATGTTTGAGTCTCTAGAAATAATTTGCAAAGAAGTTTATTTTAACACTAATATATTCCTTACTTTTAAGTAGTCAAGATTCCCTACTGTTATTTCGGAGGTTAAGTACATGTTTCCATTTAATGTTGAGGACATATTTTTTTTGTTTATGTAGTTTTGTGTAGGCTTGTGTAGTTTTTTATGTGAAACTGTTGAGACTAAAGGGTGAACAATGAAGCGAGGTGACTGACTTAGCAAGGTTTTGGGGGACTTCCAAATTTTCAGTACCAAGAACGGTAGGTCATTTTTGAGAGGATTATATTGCTCGGAGCAGGTTAGGTAAGGAGCATAAATTACCACGATACTGTACTCTGTTTACCTTACTAAGATAGTAACCTCACTACAGTACAGTCTGGAAACGGGGTGAACAGGTGGGTTCACTGACGTCTTACGTTTACAGTAAACTGTTTGTTAGTGTCTAGGGAAGTTGTTCACCCACTTGTCTTTCATGGTGCTAGAACACTGCAAACTCAAAAATGGGTCAAACTGCATTCTGAAAGCGAAATAAACGTGTACTGTAATACATGTAGATGGACCCATGCACGACAGCACACGAACATCATAAATGCACCCAGCGAAAAGTTTATGTCATAGGTACAATTTCACACTCTTAATACATAGTAGGCATTGGTTTATGATACGGTTTGCATTGTAAAAGTATGATAGCCATTTTGTTGATTTGTAGGTAAATAATTCATTTAAAATGACATTGACACTGACGTTGGAGATCTGGACTGGCTCGACTACCGAGATAACATCATTTACTAGTAAATTTCATTAATAGCTAAAATTTTCTAAGTGCAAACAACAGTCTAGTGTTATTGATTTGATGTATTTCACATAACTTATCTGTAACAAATATCTTCATAGGTTTATGTACACCAACTAGTATGTTAATTAAAACCTTGCGTAATGTATCACCCACTGTAAATTAGCGGAATAAAAAAGAATCTGTACCTTTTAAATGCGAAGGCTTGATTTACTTGGCATTCAACTGAGTTACTGCTTATTGTACAATATCAAACTACAGTAGGGACACTCGTACAGTACAGTATATGCAAGCTGAGCTGTAACTCAGGACAGCCGGGAGGTGTCGCTGTTGCTCCACCTAACCAAATGCATGCTGTAATCACTTTGGGACAGGAACTGACGTTGTGTCTGCGGCTAGATGGATGCATTTCTCACGGCAGGAAAATGGCCACAGCGATCGCCAAGTTGAAAAGGTGGGATATTTTCGCTTCTTTTTCTTTAGTATTTCACGATGCAAAGTTGGGACACTGCCTTTGATGCGTTTGGTTTTTGTACGGAAGTTATATGGGCCTGGATTGTAAAGTGCGCGGTCCGAGCTTTGGCTGCATTTCACTTTGTTGGCACTTCACTGCTGATGTTTAAATAATTCAGTGAGTATTGTATAAAGTTGCCAAGTAGGCACTGAACGTGCATTTGATGCTCTTTCGTTGACGAAGTAATGACCGGTAACCAGTCAGATGTTCTGACACAGACACTTATTTATTTTGTTTCTTTTATTACTACTTTGAAGTTTTGTAGGTGGACAATACCTGAATTTTTAGTGGTTTGTAATTTGTGAAAACTTACTTGGACTTTTGATTACTACAGTTATGGCCTATTAAAGAAGGTAGGTTGTGCATGGATTTAATCCCTGGACAGGTGTTTCTCTGTATACGAAAAAAGTATTACTTCATCTGAGATTGTCCATCTGTACCTCTAGATGCTTTGCTTCTTTTAAGACTGTAAAGATAAGTGACGAAATCGTCTACTTTGTATTATTATTATTTTTTTTTACAGTTTAACTCAGGCTGCATGTTGGTAGAAGTAAGTTCTTTAGGTGTTTATACCGTAATTTTTTACACGTTAAGCATAGGTAGAATATATAGATTATATAAATTGAAAGTGATAAAATTTAACTTTATTGATAACCGTAGTTGCGGGTAATATATACATAATCATGTAACGTTTTATGAGGGAATCATATAAGAGTATTTTTTAAACCGACACAATGTTGCATTGGGTTTACAGAAACATGAAAGCTTGACAACAAAGGATGTAAAACAGCCACGCGACCCCTCACAGTTTCTGTGGACACGTGCCTTAATTTTTGCTTGCTGTGCTACAGAAGATATGAAAGATATGATCTTTTAATTTGAACCAGCCGTTTTTTCTGTGATCTGTAGTTATTGTGAGGCTGTGCAGTTTAGATTTTTATTGTCAGCATATTGTCGTTTTCCGTCCTGTTCATGCGTTTTTCTTAGGAGTCCTAACCCAGGTATATTGTTAACTTTTCAGTTTAAGTTGCGGTAGGTGTAAGGACATGGTTTCTAGAGAGCAGAAGTAGGTTGTACACTTTAGACTGGTGCAGGAATATTTGAAATTAGTTTTACAAAGAGTATGGTCTTCATCGTGACTTGCTCTTTTGCTTTGTATACTGGCTTTATAAAGGTCTAATTTTTTCATCTTTAAATTTTAAAGTACCCCTCACTTTGCTATTTTGGATCACTTCTGTAACATTACAGAAAATAATTTGAAAATGCTATTAGGCACTGGAAAAATATTGGTTTTTATTTTTAAGACATGTTTTTTGGGAGTTTTAAAAAATTATTTCTAAACTGCATGCACCGAGATTCTATAATTGAAGAACATTTAAGCATGTATAAGGCATATATTTATTAATTTTTACCTGACAGCTGTTTTGTTTACCAAAAAGTTGTTGTAAGATTTTTCTATTAGAAATGTATCTTTAATCTTTAAAATGCCAGTGTCGTATAAAATGTCTTTAAAGCTTTTGAACATTAGCTGTTACTCATTTCTCATTTAAAGACATTTTTGTACTTTGAGCTGTTGCTTGGTGCTTGTTTCTGTCTGGGGCAGAATGCAGAACAGGGTGGCACAGGCAGTACCTAAAGTGTTGGCTTTATTGAAGCGTAACAAGTCTTACTGTAGCCTCATTTCTGGGGGCTTTTTAGTGTGGCTTGCTGGCCCAGTTACGGGGATGGACAGCAGGAAATCAAGCCCACCTCCGTAAATGCGTCAGTCCATTTCTTTCAGTTGTTGGTGTCTGTTTTGATGGGGGAAAAAAAACCTTGAATACCCTACATAAGAAAAAAATTCTTAGCAGGCATTTTTAAACATGGTAGCCATCGGTGCTGTGATATTTTGTGCTGTTGTTTGAGGGGGTTGGTTACTCAGCTGTTTTTGTAACTCTTGACTGATGTCCCATTTAAAGCTTTATTTACAGTTCTGTGAATATAAAAAAAGTGCCACCTAAACACTGTCCTTTTTTGTGCACATATGTGGGTGTTGGACCACTGCTGTGGATTCTGATGTGAAATGGTGTGACTTGAAATTATAACTTTTGTCATTATTTGTACATTGTGCAGTTATTTACAGTAGTATTTAGTAATATGTGACTTATTTACATTTCATTTTTTACTTTAGTTTTATAGAACTTTATTGTTCCCATTGGGAAATTACACCTCTGCATTTAACCCTTCCCCCTGGGGGGAGCAGTGGGCACCAGGGAGCTAGAGCTGAGTGTTTTGTTCAGAGACACACCTGGTGCCTGGGCTGGGATTTGAACGGAGAGACTTGCACATGCCAGCCTGATGTTCTACCCTTTGAGCCACCTGCCTGCTTTCATTGAACAGATTGTGTTAATCTGTTATGGGACTTGCTGCATTACCTTGTAGTCTTCTAAGCCTGTTTTCTTTTCACTGCACTTCTTTTTTTGGAAAAGGGCTTTAGGTGCAGTTGATAATCAGCCAGGCACAATAATTTTCTACATACAGCATTGTGGACATAACATTGTAACCTATAAATGTTAAGTAAAAACAGTGTGTTGAATTAAGTCTTTGATCCTGCTTAGTTCTGTATGTATGTAGGAGAGGCATAGTGTGTGTGTGTGTGTGTGTGTGTGTGTGTGTGTGTGTGTGTGTGTGTGTGTGTGTATGTATGTTCAGCAGATGAGCAGAGCAGGCCCATATTTTCCTGTGTTGAGAAGCCACAATTAGGGCTTGTGTTGCCACAGCTGGCCTCTCGAGCTCCTCAGCTATTAGCTGAGCTGATAAGGCTGGAGGCTGGCTTGCCCCCCAGGAGCCAGCAGTGCTGCGGGGAGAGCCGCCTGGCTGCCTCGCATTCCACGTTCCTGTGAGCATGCATGAGTAGGACGAGGCCTAGTGCGCTGCTTGCGCCATACAGGAAGGAAGGGGCGCCTTGTGGAGCCTTGTGATTTTCGGGAACCGGAGTCTTACTCACTGCTAGTGAAGATGTGAGCACGTCACAGTCCTACAGAGGGCTATGCTTATGCTGTTGCTGCATTCTCATGTTAACTGAGCAGGCATTTGCTCGTGTGACGGCTGTAAAACATCACAGAGGACGGACGAGATTCTCACTGACTGTTCTGGTGCCTCTTGTTGACTTGGATTTCTGGTGCTTTTTCATGCGTGTCCCTTTGATCCACGCAAAACTGAGGGAAGCCGCTTTTTCATAATGTCATAACATCACTGTGCTTTCATGCCAGGTTTTACCCCCTCTGTAACAGTAAAGCTTGCCTTGTGGAGTCTGAAGTGAAGGTTTACACGCTACACCTGAAGGGAAGTGATGTTGTTCATTCTCCTCTGCTGTTCCCCTTCCTGTTCCCCTTTGTGTTTTTGCCCTACTGTTTCATGGGATGTTTTCTCACAGTACACATTGTGACTGTTCAGCTTGGTTGTGTACGCCATAACAGTTTCACACATTTGTGTACCTCGTGTGGATGTGTTTTGTTGTCCATGACCAGTGGTCCTTCAAAATTTGTTTGTGTGGATGTCACCAGATCACTGCTGAAAATGTTCTGAGATTAATGTGTAAATTTAGTTGTGGAGAGTGAGCATAACATACCCCTTTACGACATAATTAAGTACCAGACAGGAGATGTTAGAAGCTCGCTTTCGGTGAGCCGTAATCCAGACGTCAGTATAATTAAGTGACTAAGTGGGACCATAATGTCCTGTCATGAACAAAAGATCACGCTGTGAATGAAAAGAGAAGGCCGCCTCCTTTCCTTTTAGTAAACCAGGAGTTTTCACTTCAGAATAGATCTATTGTAATTTAGGAAGCTCTTTCTTCTTTGAATTAGAGAATGTGTTAACATTTCTACTCTTAGTTCTTGAAGGATCTTATTCATTGTGTTTACAGACTAAGATTAATTGTTGTATTTGCAGATAAAATATATTTAGCACATAGACAGATCCATAAAGACTCAACAGCAGTAAAGTCTTTGTTGAAATGTGGTTTCATTGTGGACGGAGGGACTATTTTGTTTGCCTTCAACTGGTTAGAATTTTTTAAAGGGGTACATAGGCAAACATTTTGCTCCCTGTTTAGTGTTTTTTTTTTTTTTTTGCTCAACATATGCCAAAATAGACTTTTTACATAAAGATTAATTTGTTTATGCAGACACACCTTAGTGCAGGTTCATTGTCCTTAGTTTTGTGATTGAATACAGTTGACATTGTCAATGTACCTGAAAATTGGGCTGCTGGCTGGGTGTGAAATGCAGTGTTGTGAGTGAGTGAACTGGAATGTTCTTGTGAAGCTTTGCGTTCTGAGCTAATCTACTTAATCTGTTCTCTTCTTTCTTCCTCGGTCAGGAGTGTGAGCTGGTTGTCCTGAAGCCACATCTTGACACCAGTATTGGACCTTCCTTTATACATGGAACCCACTAGATGACACCATGGCTGAGATATCCAGTGGCAACGGTTACAAACAGGATGTGTCATCCTCTACAGGAGCAGGCCGAGCCAAGGGGATTGTGGGTAAGGAGGAGGCCCTACGAATGGAAGCCGAGGCACTGGCCAAACTGCAGAAAGAGAAGAAGCAGGCTCTTACTGCATCGCTCTTGAGTGCCACAGGCCTGAAGAGCGAGGACCAGGGTGCCACATCCAGGCTAGAGAAGGACCTGATCATCTTCCCAGAGTCAGAGGCCAAGAAGAGGGTGGAAAAGGATAAGTTTGGGGACATTGATGTTGACAAGCTCAGCACAGAGGAACTGGAGAAACTGCTGCTGGATGATAGCTTTGGAGCTAACAGCAAGGCCTCAAGGCCTTCTTCTTTACTTGGCTACAGCCTCAGTGCGTCGTTCCCAGGCAGCCAGCCGTTCAACACGGCCCCTTTTCACAATGCTCCCTGGACACCTGTACTGGGCACACCTTCAGCTACGGCTCTGCCCACCCCAACCCATCAGCAGACTCCCGTCTTCCCCTCGGCCCCTTTCCCCAAGCCTCCCGGTTCCTTCCAGAACGGACCTGCTCCTGGAATGCTCTTCAGGCCCTCCGACCCACTGTTTGTCTCCAGGTTTGTGCCCTTCAACCCCATGCAGCCCCCTGCTCCGGTGGTGTTCCGCCCACCTGCCGTGGATCCAGAAATGGCCAAGCTCTTTGATAAGATCGCTAGCACCTCGGAGTACTTGAAGAATGGGAAGTCTGCCACTTCAGACCTAGAGACATTCAGCACCACATCGCTGGCCCCCAGGCCTCCAGCGTCAGAGAGCAGCACTGTGAACCGCTTTGACTGGCTGGACCTGGACCCTCTTAGCGGGAGGAAAGTCGGCATAGAGGAGAATGCAGCGGGGGAGCTGCGACCTGCCGGGGACCCGTGGGATGCCGTACTGCTGGATGACAGTGAAGGGGGTGCTGGTAGCCCTCCTGCTCGAGTGAAGAGCCATCTTCCTGTTAGGAGAGGCTCAGCAGGGTCCACTGTGACCCGCAGCCACTCCCTAAACATTCCTGCAACATCTTCAGGAGACAGCCTCAGTGAGCAAGTAAGCAAGACTCCGTGCTCCAGTGGTAACTGCCTGTGCAAACCGTGTGGTTGTGGAGCACCTGAGCATTGAATAAGTACACTGTGGATAAACAGGGTCTTGGGAAAGTAGATGGCTTCTGTTTCAAATATAGTAAACAGTTTTCTTACATTTATATCATCAAAATACTGAAATAGTTCTATTTGGATGTATATTTGTCTTTATTACACATTTTTAGAACTCTGTTGAACTAACATTTACATTTTAATTACTGTTTTTGTTTTCAATTACAGTATTACAGTTTTGCAAGATGTGTTTCATACTTCATTAGGGTATGGTGCCATTCGAGACATGAGGGTGAACGGTCTGGAGTGTAGTACAGGTGCAGAGTGTATTAGTGGTATGGCATGGTCTGGAGTGTAGTACAGGTTCAGAGTGTATTAGTGGTATGGCACGGTCTGGAGTGTAGTACAGGTTCAGAGTGTA
>JABJVR010049348.1:0-22139 GCA_025773905.1 Chitala chitala | reverse complement strand
ACAAATTACATTCAGGTTACAGCAACAGGTCGGCACAAACGATTTCGTATTATGTCTAGAAAAAAAAAAAAACCTTGACTCAGTTATGATGGTGTACCGCAAAAACTACACGGGCAATATTGCACAAAAAATATTGCTGGCGCTGAAAGTCGCTCGCATTTGCCCTTGCAACATCCAAGCGCGGACACAAAAGGAATGCTGGCGCTCCGTCAGGGCAGCCTTGGGGCGCGCTCGTTATGCAGGGTTTACACGGCGCCAGCTGGCACGAAGTGCGCCGCTGCCGAGCCTCGCGTGTGCCGAAACCGCAGGGCATATCACAGCGACATCCCTCGCCAAAGTGCTGTGAAAGTAACTGCAAACTCGTCCGCTGTGGTGTGCTGACACAACACCGGCAGAGCGCCACCTTCAGGAATAACTGATACTACACATTCCTCACAATGCCCATCAAAACACGTAAAACATCATTGTACTAAATTCTAAATGCATCACTGCATGTTGTAATGCACGGTTTTACTGCTCTCTTACTTTATTTAATATTTATTTCTGGGCTGGTCCAATTTTTAAATACAGCTTTTACATAGAAAGAGGGATTTTAACATTGCCCCCTCACAATTGTTGTGTATTTAGGTAGGTAAAGTATATTCCTCAGATTCCAATTCAGACAACTTTTATTTAACCCAGATGGGCAGTTCTGATTAACAAATCTGAATCAGAATCAAAATCTGAAATCTATGGTATCATATGGAAACAAAAGTGTAAAATGTGAGGAATATATTTTACCTGACTACAGTTAAATAATTAATATTACACAACAGTTGTGAAGGGGCAATGTTAATGTCCCTCTTTTCATAGGAAAGCTGTATATGTATTTGCTCATTTTTGCTTGTAATTTTTTTTTCCCCCAAGATTTGTGATCTTGGAAACAATTGTAATGAGCAAAGGTATTTAAGGAGCAGACAGCTTAACCTGGAAGCTCTACCTTTACTGAAATGTTTACCTTTTCACACAAAGACAAGAAATCCTGACTGGCGAGTCAAAATAAACAAAGAAGACGTGGCTACTGGATGCCCACACTTTTTACGTGCATGCCATAAGGCCATACAAAAGGGATGAAATGGAAGACGAGAAAATTAATCATAACGAAGTAATTAACAATCATGTATTGACGGTGCACTCTTTTAACCTCAAGGACACCTGAAACCTGTCTAAACTAAACAGTACATTTGTATGAGAACACATTTAGTGAATTCTTTCTCACTGCTTGAGAGTTTCAGCATGATTCCCAGTTAGTACTTCCTCTCTACCAGCTGTGGCTTAATAGCCTCACTGCCTAGCAGGTGCATTTTAAGAGGCCAGAAATAAACCAGTGCATGGTTTACTACCAGACCTCCTATGAGCATAACCATTCATTCACTCATTTTCCAAACCGCTTATCCTGGTAAAGGAAGCCTGGAGCCCAACTGAGGAGACACAGGGCAGGGGACACCCAGGGCAGGACGCCAACCCACTGCAGGGCACACACACTACAGGCAATTTAGAGACACCAATCAACCTAATCCGCATGTCTTTGGACTGTGGGAAGAAACTGGAGAACCCGGAGAAAACCCACCAAACACAGGGAGAACATGCAAACTCCACGCACACAGACCCAAGGCGGGAATTGAACCCCAGGCCTGGAGGGGCGAGGCGACAGTGCTAACCACCATGCCGTCCCTGCAGATTGTTGTCAACCAAGTTCAATATTAAGTTTAATATTACCTTCACTGTGATGCAGTAAGCCAAAATGACCCTAGTCACAGCAAAATGATAAATTTGATTAAATCAGACAAGCTGAAGTTAGGTCCTATTATACAATAATTGATATTGCTGGATGTAGTTCACTATTGAAGTAAAAACAGCCCCACAACCCTGTCTACACCACTTTTTAACCTCTCTCACCTTTTCTTCCAGATCTGTCGCCTGCAACAGCACCTGTCAGCAGGTGAGCACCAGCAGGACCTGTTCTCGGGCCAGCCACCCATGTTTGTTTCCCCAGAGTCCCAGCCCCCTGCTCCCCATCTGGCTGAGCTTATCAGGCTGTGCGGAGGCACCGTGTGCGGTACCGTCCGCCAGGCCGGCCTCTGCATCGGAACGTACCGCGGCAAGAAGCCGGAGGCAGCCCGGAGCCTGTCAGAGCAGTGGGTGCTGGGTAAGCTGCCATTTCTCATTCCTCATGGGCGCAGAGCCCACATGCTGTCTAACTGTGGTATCTGTGGCATTTTGTAAAAAAGCCGCATTGGATTGAACAGCACAGTTTGGAGCACTTAGTAGAATGATTATTGCCCTGTCCTGATAAACCGTTGTGTGAATAACAGTCCTGTTCACTTCCCCCTCCTCCAGATTGTCTAACCCACCTCAAACAGCTGCCTTATGAGAACTATGACTTGGACTGAAGAGCCAAAGACATGTGAAGAAGTCATATCACGATCCCACTAAGGAAGTGATATCATGATCCCAGTGGGAATAGTGATGACATGCTTCCTGTCAGGAGAGGCTGCATAGCCGAAGTGTCAGAAGTCTGTTATGTTTAACATTAATAGACTTGGATGACTACTGAACTGTGGACATTTTCAGACATGATGCATTGATTTTGTGGTTCTTATAGGGATCCATGTTGATATTTTTTATAATACATTTTTATGTTTAACAACAGTGGCCTTACAGTTTTCTGTTCTTTGCATTTGACTACTAAACAGATTTAAACTCCTTTTAATAAAATGTTGTTTGGCTTTATTCATTTTGGCCTCACGTTTAATAGTAAGTAAAGGAAAAAAGATCACTCTTGGGAACTTCACACAAGACTACGTAGAATCACAGGTTGCAAGCTGATAATTTGAACTGTAAAAATCTAATTGTTGGCTGGCTGATAACTTGTTCCCAAGTCATGTTACACATCACTGGTCTATCTCCTTGAGCTATAATTGTTTCAGCACCTACCATCAAGCTGTCACGCCCCTGGCCTATTGAACTGTCTGTTTTCTTAAACCAGGGGTTGGGAATTACAGTCCTGGAGAACTGCAGTAGGTGCAGGTTACACAAATGATACAAAAAGTCAGTCCAGGAATTCTCAACAAGTTTTGTTCAATTTCAATAAGAATTTGTAAAAGCATGAAAAATACTTACTGATGTTGATTCGTAACATTTTTTAGTAGTTATAGCACTTTTTGATCTTTAATCCATTTCTTGTTAATCAGTTAAGATACTGCTCCTGCTAAAGCATTCTTTGTCCTTGGCCTCTGTTTGTGCTGTTCATTAATTATAATTTGAATGCAATGAATGATTAATGGTTTTAATGAAACACCATGTTGAATTATCCAATTTATAAAGAAGCAGCAATGTAATTGATAATTAATTCAAATAGAGATCAAATTAAAGTGAATGAAACAAAAGCCTGCACCAACTGTAGCCCTCCTGGATCATCATTCCCCACCCATCTTACACTGTCTGTCCATTATCCAGCTGATTATCCTGTACAAGGTCACAGGTACCCTATCCTAGGCAGACTAGGACATAAGGCAGGGTGCACCTGGTACAGTGCCAGCCCATCATAGGGCACACAATAAGGACAATTTTAGATTCACCAGTCCACCTGACCTGTATGTCTTTGGGAGGAGACTCACCCATGCACAAGGAGAACAGAAACTCCAGTGCCGAGGACCAGTTCTGAACCTACAACCCTGGAGGTGTCAGGCAACAGATCAGTATAGCATACCTGAACTGAATAATTCCTACTTGCCTTACTATTGAGTTTCTGCATTGTGTTTACAGTACAAATTAATTTACATGTAACTTAATTCATATATTAGTATATGGTGATAATTTTTATTTGCAGCTGATGGTGTGGTTGTAGGTTTCATTGAGCAGTGACATTCACCACGTTCTGAGCCAGTTTGTAGTTGTGTGTGAAGCAACCAGGATGAAGGTCAACACTGCCAAATTAGAGGCCATGGTTCTCAGCTGGAAAAGGCTGGGTTGTTCCCTTTAGGTTGGAAATAAGATACTGCCTCAAGCAGAAGAGGAGTTTTAGTATCTTGGGACCTTGTTCACAAACTACGGTAGAGTGCAGCCAGAGATTGACAGATGGATTGGTGCAGCATAAGCAGTTGTGTGGATATTCTGCAGGTCTGTCACAATAAAGACAGAGAGATGGGCAAAAAGGCTACGCTTTAAATTTATCAGACAATCTATATCCCAACTCTTACCTATGGTCACAGGTTCTTAGTTGTGACCAAAAGAGCAAGGTTGCAGATGCAAGCAGTGGAAATTACCTTCCCTCTCAGGGTGGCTAAACTCTCAGGGTGAGGAGATCAGACATTCAAGAGGAGCTCAAAGTAGAGTCACTGTTCCTCTGCATTGAAAGCCAGTTGTGGTTTTTCAGGCATCTGTCTGATGCCTCCTAGACATTTACCTAAGGAGGCGTTTTGGGCATGTCTAACAAGGATATGATCCCAGCAGACCAACGACTACATGGAGAGATTATATCTCTCATCTGGCCTAGGTATCCCTGTGGAGGAGCTGGAGAAGGTAGCTAGGTAGAGGAAGCTCTGCACATGTGCCCCCACGACCTGGACCAGGATAGACATAAGATGGATGAATGGTATAAGGTGAATCAATGAGTAATGCTGTTGCTGCGCAGCTCCATGGTCAAATCTTAAATCTGGCTCTTAATACTGTACATAAAACCTGTATGTGAAGCTTACATGTCCTCCCTGTGTGGGTTTCCTCAGACTTCCCTGGTTTTCTCTCAAAGCTCAAAGTCATGCTGGTTAGATGGATGGGACACCTTTAAACTAAGATAGAATAAGATCACCTGTCCTGCCTTCGGTTGCCTGGAATAGGCCTGTACAGGACAGGTGGTCGGTAATGAGACCAATAATATTTGGAAATTTACGAAAAGACAAACTGTCATACAAGTAAAGCATGTTATTAACATTCAGTTTAAATTATTTAGGAGCAGACTGTATAAGCGATGAAAATACAAACGCAACATTTGAAAGACTTTGTGGAGTAGTACGTAGCTATTTTTCATTTCTGCGAAAGCAACTGTAATACAACTATGGTGTTCCAAGTACCACTGCGCATTAACTTTGTGTTAATCTACAACAATCTGTTTACCCTTAAATTCAAATGACTTTGTCTTAACTTTGAATGCATTTTTAAGTAGCAACTTGTAATGCTAACCCGAAACCAACACAGGACTGCCATATACTATACTGTAACCACAACGTACTTAGCAATCGCCCGTCCATAAGGCACGCGACATCCTCTTTTAGCAACCGCTTCCTGGGAAACGGGCACCTCGACCAATCAGCTTCGAGAACAGCAGGAAGTGCGGAATATGTCTTATCCAACATGGAGTCCATGAGGAGGCGTGTGTGACTTTGTGAGTTCCCGTAGGGGAGTGCAATTTCCCCACACTTTATGTCGGACAGGCATAATGTGCCAGTCGCAGATGTAATATTTTTCATGAAAATGCAGTTATATCGAAGTTTTTACAGCTGATATTGTTCGTTTTTTCCTGACTGGCAGACTGGCCACCTGCTTAGCTACATTTTGAAATATAGTTAGTATTTACAGGAGAGTTAACTAGTCGGATTAAGTGTTAAAGTTTTAAAAGTTTACTATTGCACTTTATTGGAAAATAAAATATTACGCATGCATCAGTAAGTGTAGACGCTAGCTCTTGTCATCTGGTTCGCCAGTCAAGCGGAATAGACTGAATGTCGTTATAACATGGTTTGTCCTGTTTCATTTGACGTTGCGGAGGTGTCTAGTTGAACAGGGTTTAGACAACCTGCGTAGGTCTTGCAGGTAACCGAAGGCTTTGAGGTGACAGATCTGAGTTGATTCTTGCAGCTAAACTGAATTCAGTGGTGGGTACAGAACACACAACATGTTGCTGTCCTTGGTGGTGCACACGTACTCGCTGCGGTACTGGTTCCCAGCAGCGGTGATGCTGGGCACCGCTCCGGCTTACCTTCTCACCTGGAGCGCCTGGCGCCTGCTGTCCGCGTTGCTGCCAGCAAGATTGTACCACAGCATGGACGACCGCATCTACTCCATATACCAGAGCATGGTACTCTTCTTTTTTGAGAATTACACGGGGGTTGAGGTGAGTACTGCACTTTACTGCTAAACATGCCGCATGTCGTCTGAACAACGTGGCGGTGCTGTTTAGAGTAACGTCTGAAGTGGTTTATTGCGTTAATATGCAAAGTAGGGATACTCGTATGTAATTACTTGTCCTAATATCTCTGGTTTCTGGCCCATGAAGTATTGGGTAGTACAAAATAAGGCTGGTTCGTCTCGTACTTAATGTGAAACTTGCACAGTTAACTGATGTTTGAATTAATGACGGGGACGTTTCCTGTCGGGGTAAATTATGACGAATCTTCCGTGTTCGCTCAACTTCACTTTGTTTTGTGGGCCCTGGTTTATTACAGGAAAACTCTTCGTGCTCATTGGTTGCCTGAAGTATGTACTTAAAGTGATTTTTCTTTCTTTGTCTCACAGATATAACAAGGGTAATGTAAGTAGTGTTGGTAGTATACAAGATGTACTTTCAAACATTGTAACCAAACTCAGAATTCACCCTTACTATGTATCTAAGCTACAAACGCATTTGTTTTACAATAACCATAATAAACATGGAGATGCAATGATGGCTGTGGTATTTAAAGTATGCAGAATAACTTGAAAAGCAAGTTCTTCTGAAAAGAACTGCTGAGATTTCATTATGTGTAAAGTATAGGCTACATATTTTAGACAAATGGGAACAAAATTCAACCAAGTGAAGTATTGCTAGCTTAGTAGAGTTAAAAAAAAAAAAAAAAAAGAACTGTGTTTAGCCACTCTCAAGTTGAATACTAATACAATGGGCCCCACTGGTCAAATGCCAGACATGCTATTGAACATGGCTGCTCTTCAGACAGGTGTTGAAGACATGGTTGGCAGTTGTCCTCAGATTTCAATGGAGTTGTACTGTAGCAACCTACACTAACACCTGCCCCAGGACCCCTAAGACAGTGTGTGTGTGTGTGTGTGTGGGGGGGGGTGAGGGGGTTGTGTTTTTGCTTTGGTAATGACTGAAGCAGCAGAACTGGTCTGGTGTGCTGCCAGTCGCTGGAATATGCCTCTTGTTCAGGCTTGTCAGAGAATTTCTTTAACTAGCTGAAATAGCTTTCTTGGACAGTGTAGTACAAAGAGAAATGGGTCCAGTTTTTGGGGAAACATTTAGGAGTTGCAACATTTTGAACTCTAAAGCTACGTGTACATGTTGTACTATTGCCCAATAAGGTGTGCCATTATTTAGATAAACAAAAAAATGAGCATGCCCAGTGAAGGCCAGTGTAGATCACTGTTAGGCCAAATCAAATATTAGTTCAGATAACTGCCAGGTCCCAAGTTATGGTCTCTAAATGCAGTTTTTGTTTGCAGAAATTTTTTGGTGAAGACACGTAGTAATTTCATAGTAATTCTGAGTTTTTGATGTGCTGAGTGAGCAAAAATTGATTGACAAACTGGAGCAGTTAGAATGAATGTATGTCTTAGTATGTCTTCTGTTAGGTTTTTTTTTTTTTTCCCCCCATCTCTTTTGGACAGTATTCAAACACATTAACTCCTTTTACTTTAAAGGACCCACCCACCCGACAATGCGAAGAAATTAATGTAAGACACTTTCAGGAAATACAATTTTTAGTCCCAGACTTTCATTATGCCACAAACGTGTTCAATGAGGTAATTGCTTTGAAGATGATGTGAAGCTGTTTAAAAGTGCTGTGATAAGAGCAGACTGACATCTTCACCTTCGTCTTCAGCGTAACCCTTTGACCGTGAAATGGCACAGAAATCCGATAGTGACGCCTTGATGGGCAAGTCAAGCAGCACCTAATGTTTAAAATGCTTTGTGTTGTCCAGTGGGCAGATTTATCGCCAGTTTGTCCCACGACAAAGCATTGCATTTTCCACTGCACTCCCGAGCACCCTTTTTTAACAATGCCGTTTGAATGGTATAATTTGAATGCATGTCCTTGGTCATGATTTATGCTGATTTGACATTTAAGTGATTATTTCAACTTGTGATACATTTTTAATGTTGCTGTATTGGTAATGTTCTTTTTGTAATAAGTGTAACGTTTTTAAAGGAAGTGAACTCAATCATTGAAAGTGAGCTTGGAGAGTGTAAAGGTCTCCTTTGTCTTGCTTTTGGGTCAGGTGGCTGGGGAGGTTTGTGGTTACATGCATCTCAGCTTCTTTAAGAGAAGAGCAATGACATGAACAGGCCCCTTTTTATCCTTTCTCCAAGTGCAGCATGTATTTCTTGACATGACTGCTCTTACTGGCTTTTCTAGTCCCTCATGTCAGACATCCTGATGTTCACACCTGAAAGCTGGTTGTTCCTCTGCTCATACAGGTCGTGATTTATGGAGACATACCAAAGACTAAGGAGAATGTGGTCTACCTTTCTAACCATCAGTGCACAGGTTTGTATGCTCTCTTGTCTGTTTGCACTCCATGTAACAGCAGTTTTTAATCTCACCCTGGTGTTAATGTTTCTAATATAGCTGCACACATTTAAAAAAGGATGTCCGTTTATGTGTTATTACAGATTCTGTATGCTGTGAGTACACAAGTGCTGTGCAGCAAGTGTTTGTTATATTACAAAGTGATTAGTGTTGTCATTGTAATGCAGTTTGCTGTTTTTTTTTTATATTGACCTCCAGTGGACTGGATTATCGCTGACATGCTGGCCATCAGACAGAGCGCCCTTGGACATGTACGATACGTGCTGAAGGACGGTCTCAAATGGCTGCCATTGTATGGCTGGTATTTTTCTCAGGTAAGGGCTATACAGCCAAACACTGTGTGTCAGTTCAGGGGGAACACAGTAGCTGTTCAGACTTTTAAAGGTTCACTGTCTTAAACTAACATTGTTTTCGAGTGCCTTGGTTTCATTTCCCTCCCTTACACTGATCATATGATGAACATTATCTGAGTAAGTCAGCTGTGTATATTGCATATCACTGTTTTTTTTCTCCCCCCTCAGCATGGAGGCATCTATGTGAAGAGGAGTTCAAAGTTTGATGAAAAAGCCATGACTAAAAAGCTCCAGTCTCAGATGAACTTGGGGACACCAGTAAGTGTTGCTGTGTTGAGGACACCAGTAGGTGTTGGGGCTGCCTCTCAGTGTTGTTGCGTTGAGGACACCAGTACCTGTTGGAGATGCAGTATGAGCTGCGTTGCTTTTTCATGCATAATTTTCTCACTTCAAAAAGTCACTCCTTGACTATCCAGGTTAACTGATTAACCAGTTAAATATGACATTATGCTGTACTCCATCATTTTATCACCTAAACTGCACTATATTTAATTGTTTTAACATTTTAGTTTGTGTATTTTCATGTGATGCATCTGCACAGTCTTCATATGTGCCATGAATTTAAGGGGAAATGCTTTGTAATTTACCACTGGAATAAACTGGTTGAATTAATAAGGCGTTACACCATTTCATGAAGTCCCCGTAAGACTCAAGTTTTAGTTGGTGCTAGAGTTTGTTACTGCTGTTTTATACTTTATAGCTACATTCAGTCTTTTGTACATTTTTGTAATTTCCTAATTTTGCTTTGTGAACAGTGCAGTGTTAAAACATGCAAGTAACCCAGAGTACATCTGTTTTCTCATTCCACTCAAAGTGGATTCATAAATAACCAAATGACGTCTTCTGCCCCTGACAGATGTCCATCTGAACATTTTGTTTTCACCCAGCATTCAATGTGATATAGCAAGTGATTTGCCGCCCTGTGCCTTGTCTGTGTTGTCCGCTCTACCTTTACCCTGTAACTGCCAGCATCCCATATCACATCCTAGATGACGCATCCATGTATCGTGTGAGAGATGTTTTTGAAAATGTGGCATGTAGGCATTAGTCTGTTTTTGTAAATGTTTCTTAGAGCAAAAAATTGGGTGGGGTATGTTTTTAATTTTCCTGTTGTGAAGGAGACGATGGCAGTACCCAGGTGTAGAGGGAACAAACAAATTAGAGCAGATCTCAGGGGGAAGGGGAGTGGGGTCAGTCATTTGGACATTCATTCTTGTATTTTTCCAACATTGGAGTTAGAAAAAATATAGGCTCCAAATGCTGTGCCAATGGCAGCACAGGCTGTCGTTTCCCAGGAAGCAACAGCGGATTGTCTGCGGCCTTGTTACCTGCAGTGTATTAACGGCAGTGTATGGGCAGGTAATGTGGCGTGTCAGTCGGACATTCTTCTGAGTGCCATAGTCCAAAAGAAGGAAGCTGCTATTTACAAACAAAGGCACTTCCAATCAGGAATGTGTGAGAACTGCTCTGATTTTTAACTACTTTGGAAGGAAGCGAATAATAATGTCCTTTTGAATCGTGGAACGGAACTGTGTAAATAGCTATTAATTTGTTCATGTTTGTTTGTTTTTTTCCTGTTTGGTTGTTTTCGTGCAGACGTACCTTGTGATTTTTCCGGAAGGAACTCGATACAACCCTGAGCTCAGGAAGGTGATCGGCGACAGCCAGGCGTTTGCCGCCAAAGAAGGTGCACCACCTAGGGGTCTGGTTTCACCACACGCAAATACAGTGGCAGCTCTTTTCAGGGCGTAATATTTGTTAAAGGAGTTTTCCTAATGATACCTAAAACACCTCTGCTGCAAATTATAATTTTTTTTTTCCTTGTGTAGGTCTACTGCAAGTGTTTGTTTCTGGAGACAGTGGTTAAATGGCCAAATCTGGTTGGATTTGAGATTCAGATGACCATTAACTTAAGATCATTGCTATTTAAAGTCATCTCCAGTTTTTATCCTCTTTAATCATCGCTAACTCCCATACATTACTTTTTTTTGTAAGATCTTAAATTGTAAATGTGGGGAAGGTAGTATTGGTAATCTCGGGATGTGTTCTGAGTCTCTAGATGAGCTCTTGGGAAGTTCTGCGCTATTGATCTCTTTCCCCGTTCTTCTCCCAATAATTTATGGAACACTAATGATCTTCTATTATTAAGGCAGAATAATAGAATCTGTACTACAGCATAAAGTGTGGTTACAAAACCACAGCATTTTTGGAAGGTGATGTGAAGCCCAAATGTGTGTTCAGTTACTGTTGTGTTTTGACACTGACGTTGTTTAGCAGATGTGTGTTTGGGTTTGACTGTTATAAGAGGACTGTGTTTTGCTTGGCGACCGTAGTTTTGACAAGGCACATTTTAAACTTAACCGAATACTTATTTTGGGTATTTGGGAGTTCATTTATCAGGGAAGATGACTTGTACTTCAGAGTGCTGTATTGCGTCTTATCTCAATTATCGCCACATTAAAAACGTTTTCACTGACCTTATGTGAATGGGTGAATGTGGTCATGGCGGGTGATATCGATGTTGGCACGCTCTTTTCAGAACTTCAGCGTTAAGTTGTGTGCACAACTGGTCCTGAAAACCCAGGAGGCATGTGTTCCTTGATAAGATGGGTGTGTGCTGTGACATAATGACTTAGTTTGAAAAGTCGACTCACTTTATTCTGTGAACTTTGAGCGTCTTTAGATAACGTAACGAGTTATGAACATGACTTTAAGAATTAAAGTAGCATAAAGCCATGAAAATCAGTTGGTTTTCTACTTTTAATGGCGAGAAGATTTGAACTAGAATTGTGTTTATGGTTCTGTTCATGAATTGACATACTTGATAAACTTTGTAACTTAAGTAATTATTGTGATTAAGTATAAATTTGTGTTGACAGTTGGCTTTGGCTGTGTACTTTAAGTAAAAGCTGTTTTCATGTGATCAGTTATGTTATCTCAAAATGTGGAACATCTTAGAAATTCTGCCAGGGGTGCGTAAACATTGCAGCAGAACTATATTATTGTTAAAACCCCAGGTGACCTTTTTTTGTTCCAAGTGTGTTCACGATGTGACTTCAGATGTGGTAAATATCACACTGTGTGTCCCAAAGGCCTTTCGGTCCTGAAGCATGTCCTCACCCCGAGAATGAAGGCGTCGCACATAGCCATCAACACGATGAAGGGCCACCTGGATGCCGTTTATGACGTCACCGTGGCGTACGAGGGGACGATCGATGCCAAAGGGCAGCGGAAGGCCGCTCCGTCCATGCCTGGTGAGCGCCCCCAATTTATATTCAGTGATGCACAAGTCAAATTCAAATTTTATTTGTCAGTGTGTTGGGTAACACTTCAGGTAAAGCAGAGTCTAATTTTCCATATTCTGACAGGAGAGGGTGAAACTTGACATGGCAGTAAGCATGTATAAGGCACCAGTGTGAGTGTAATTAATGACCTTTCAGTTAAGCTTCTTTCCATCAAGGTGTTGAAATATGTCAGACATGTGACCTCGTCTTGTAATTAAGTTCAGTCTGCTTTCACATTGGGGGTCACTTCTTCCAACTTAATTACATTTGAATCGCAGTTGCTTAGCGTAACACTGAACATGTGACACCAATTATTCTCAGCTGTATTTTACTCTGTGACTTTACATATGCTGAAACTCAGTCTTTCTTGGCTATAAACTGAAGAAAATTTAATAAATTAAATCAGACCAAAGACTAGCTTCTTTCTGCCATTAGATTTCCCATCAGCAGTTATTAGTAAGGCTGATGGCACAGTTAAACTATGGCATGTTTGGTTCTGTCTAATTAAATTGAAAATAAAGTACAGTGTGAATTTCCTGTGCCTTCCTGTAGACGGATAACATTGTCACATGATGTTTTTGCACCAGTCAGAAATTCCAGAGTCATTCCGAAAACGTTCACGCTACCGGTAACGTGAGGTCACAAAACATCCTGTTAGCAAGAGAAATAAACAGTAGTGGGATTCTTGAAAAACACAAAAGAGAAGAAATCCGTTTCGTGACAGCCTTCCTCCTCATTTCCCATATTTCACGTGTTGATGATGAGGATGTCTTCTAAAGTGTATGGAATGGCCAGTGTAAGATATGGATGATGACGCTTCTATGCAGGTGCCCGCTCACTCATTGTGATTCCTCATTATACTTGTCGGTTTTAAGTGTAACCTTTGCACATACAGCATGAGCAGAGGTGAGTTTTGTTTTGGTTCTTTATGATAAAGGAATTTACGCTGCCTTATTGGACTGTAAATCTGAGAGGAAGGTCTGTCACAGGTGGACAGGACCAGGTGGTCGGCCTACCCAATAAATCCACGTTACACCCCTTAAGACCGTGTCTGTTTTCATACTATTACAGCCAGTTTATGGCCTTTGCTCCACCCAGGAAATGATGTGTACACTACAATGACCCTGAAAAACCAATCTTTTGGGGGTTTCTGCCTTTTTAACCAGTGTACATATGACAGTTATAACAGGCTGTAGGTAATGTGCTGGTTTAGAGAATGTTGGTTTTGAAAGTAAGAAATGTGATACCTAACTGCAGGAACTGAACATAAAACACCTGCCACCAACACCTTCACACTCCAGCACAGAAGGGTTCAGTTAGATTTCAGGATTTTCTATTTGTGAGTTGTATTCTGTCACCTGTTCACTGAAGGACACCTGTCCTGTGATGATGTAACACCCCTTGATTTATTTATTCACTCATTTTCATTTTTCCCCTCATTTCTCCTTTGAAAGCAGATTTTGCATATCAGCCAGAGACTGTCTGCGGTTTCAGTAATTGTAGGGCATTTCCTTAATGATGAAATTGATAGATCAGATGCTTTTATCTTGGTTTGTAGTATGTTGTACAAACAGTGAAAAGTGTAATGGAGGCAGCTTTTGTTCCTGAGAGTTCTTACAAGATAAAACGATAAAATTCCAGGTAACCGTTTAGTACCTGTGCAGTAAAGCTGACACGTTTTCACAAGCATGTACACAATTTTCACAAACACACACACACACACACACACACACACACACACACACACACAGACAGACAGACAGACTCCAGTGACTAGGAAAATCTTTTGTTTGGGTAGTAACTGGCTTCTCTGACCATGTAAAAAGCAAATTGTTCAATTTTTCCATTTTCTTTTTAATTCGCCATCTTAATTGCCTCATTTTGACAGTTTATTTGCTCTTCCCATCCTGCCTACCCAGGGGCTCATTCTTTACTAAATGTTGGTGTTGTTCATAGCATATTGTTAAGAACCTTGTAAAGTAATACAGTTTTTAAAGAGTCATGAATGTTTGCTTCTGTATATCCTAAACTGAAGGGTGGAAGCCTGGTTTTAAGATGTTGGACATGACGGTTTTGGAGGCGTGTTAAGGTTAAAGTCCATGCAGTTTAGTTGCTGGACCAGTTCAGTCACACGTTGATTCCTGTGAGATCAGAAGAGTTGTAAAGGTCACTCTGTTTTGCAGACAAGGGTTTCCATGTCAAATGGTGGTGTAATTTATGGGTTCCAGTTGGTTACAGGAATGGTAGACGTTTCTGACCCATTTGCCAAAACCCAGGGGAGATTTGAGTGACGCAGTTCAAATATTTGTGTTGCCTCCAATGCCCAGGAGGACTTTTGGTGATAAGGTCCAGCTGTTCAGACACAATCATGTATTAACCAAAAAATAAATAGGCAGTTTGGTCCCAAAACTCAAGCATGCAGTAATGCTTGTAATGACTGATAAACCATCATAGGTCCCAGGTTTACTCGTATTAATGTGAGAAATTGGTCAACCGATATACACAGCCAAAGCTAATGGCCTTTAAATATGGATAGAAAGTCCCTGATAAAAGATAGTCATGCTATGAAGGCCAAGCCCCTGTCATCCTGAACACGCTCACACCTTACCATGTAGGATATCTGTCAGGGTAAGCCCATGGCTCTGCGGACAAAGGGGAGCGACTCCCCTCTCCTGATCACTCTGCCCAGCTTACCTGTTCCCACATTAGAGCCGATTGCTTGTGCAGACAGTGTCTTCAGTGTTTTGTTCCTTTTGGCTCCAACAGAATTCCTGTGTAAGGAGTGTCCCAGAGTCCATGTCTACTTTCAGCGAGTGGATGTGAAAGAGATTCCACCAGAGCCCATCTTCTTCCGCAGGTGGCTTCACGAGCGATTTGAGATGAAAGACAAGTGAGTATTTGAACCAGTGTTTCTGCTGTTTGGAGGATCGTTACACCCATCTTAGTGTTAATCCACACGCACGCACGCACACAGACGCGAGATATGAGGTTTAGGGCTGAGCTTTGTAGAGTACTCTTATCATGGAGCAGAAATGTCCAATCTACTAGTGCAGTGTTAATGCTTTGTTATCAGAGAGTACACTATGCATTATTGGCTTTTGTACATTTTTGGTACTAGGGCTGTATGCTTTTTAAACATAAACCAATGCATGAAGATGATATAATACTTAACTTTTAAATCAGTATTAACCTAAGGAAAAACCAACGTTTTTTTGTATAATGGCACCTTTCCACTGCAGCAGATACCCTTTAGGTATACGCCAATCTATGACTAAACCCAATCACCCACTTCCGTTTTAGTACACTAGAAAGTTAATTTGGATACATTAGGGAAATTTCAAAATTTCTTTCAAATTGACATTAATCGCAGTCAAAGTCGTACGTGTGATCAGTATTCAATAGGCTACTCCCAGCCTACAGCGTAGTTGTGTAAGATGTCATGATTTCATGTCCCGTGTCAGTTTGACAGACTTGGCAGGCATGGTGTAGATGTGCATGGTCACATTCTGAAGCATGCATTTGTTTATGCTTGCGTTCTCAGTAAAAGGGTTGATTTTTATTATTTGCACTCAGTTATACATGATGCTACAGTGTCATCACCTTTACATATGCAGTCCTGTCTGGTAGTGAGACTACCGTGTTTGTGATCAATCTGACTTTATTGTAAGAACAGACCTGAGTGGTGGTGGTTGTTGTTGTTGTTTCCCCCAGATTGCTGACTGCCTTCTATGAATCGGAAGGTTCAGACAAAGGCTGCAGGTTCCCTGGGAAGGGTCAAAGGTGGCCCCTCAGGATGAGGAACACGCTGCCTTCCTTGCTTTTCCTGGGCAGCCTGACCTTACCCATGCTTTTAACAGAGTCCGGTAGAAAACTGTACTTGAACACCTGGATTTATGGCACGCTGCTGGGGTGGCTCTGGGTCTACATCCGCCCATGAAGATGGAGCAAAAACAGACTGCCATCATGCCGCCCCTCTTAAAGTGGCAGATAATTTTTCTATCCCAAATTTCACTGGCTGTGTAAGAATGGGAATTAAGAGGGTGTGTCATTCATTATTTTTCCTTTTTGTAATTTTGGGCTTTGATGGTCTTTTCCAAATAAGGTTGCTGTTTCTCTGCCTTTAACTTGAGCTTAAGTGGTACTCCCTTTCATTGTCACTTAATTTTTTTTTCCCCCCTTGGTCTGTAATGTCCCAACCATAGTTTCTCATCTTCATTGCACTGTGCAGGTTGGGACAAAAGCACTGTTTAAGGAAAACTCCAAAGAGAGACGTGTGTGTGTGTGTGTGTTGATTAAGATTGACCTCGTTTATAGTCACTGACTTGCTCTGATTAATCCACATAACGTGGAGAATTAGTGAGTGGCTTTATTAATGGGTAAGAATTACAGGTGCATACTAAAGATGATTGTGTTTGCATGCCCAGTGTTGTCTTGTCCTGAAACGGTGTCATTGTTGATCACCTAATTGACTCAAACAGCCTGTAATTGTATTCAGGCACAGTTGACAAGGTTTGTTTCGTATAGTATTTAGTCCTATGAATTAGTCTTGATTCCAGTAATGAAAGAATGCCCGTGTGGATAACTGTATCCCGGTTTAATGTTTTATTGGTTTCAGATGTTTAGTGTTGGGTTTCATCAGAGATTTTTTTTTTTCCCCTCTAATGCCAAGATGTAAGACGTTTTGCGTGCTTGAATCTTTTTTTGTAACTTTTTGCCAAGCTCCACACACACACCCATATGAGGGTGGACAAGTAAAATGGTAAGCAATGAAGTATTGCCTTAGTCACTAAGTGTCAAACAATATATATGACACTCTCTAAGGTAGTACTTCTTACAACAGAGTATTACATCTGTTTTGCAGTTTTTTTTTTTTTTTTTTTTTGTTTTTTGAGGAAAGAGATTTTTGTCGGCTGATTCTATTGCACTTTGCAGACTGAGCTCATGGATGCAAGAAAGCCAGCTACAGCAATGTTTGAGTTGATGTTTGCGATATGTTTTATAATCATTGTTTTCTACAGTTGCTTTGTGTAATCCTATGTATTAAACCAGCATTTAAGGTCCCCCCCACCTTATTTTTTTATGTGTATCTTTTTCAGTTTGTATTCAGTTAAAAGTGTTGCCACGTAGGTTTGAATATGCTGGCCAGTTGAGTTCGAGCAGTATTAAATAGTTCGGAATCAGTCAGAATAGCAAATGAAACTGTCAGTACTTGTAAGTTAGATGCCATCTTAAAGTGCCATTTGAACCAGAAGTCTGTGCCTTTACCTGACCTAAGGAAATATCTTTAACCCTCACTTCAAGGACAATCATGAAACTACAGTGCATAAAGGCTGAGATTGAAAGCCTTTGCGCTACATCGCCATCGTGTGGGCATAGGCAGAATTGTCCACAATACTGTTGAAATGTAAATTGTGGACAGGATTACAAATACTTAGTTTCATGTTTGTGCTCTTGCCATCTGAGGGTCTGTGTATGGCAGTGGACATATTTTTTAAGTTTAAAGGAATGAACTAAAATGATTCAGATGCTTTTGAAATTTGAGTCATTAAATGTTGAGCTGAATACACAGAATCTGAGAATATGCACATTTGCAAATAAAGCATTATATACTTACAATTATTTATCTACACTGTAAAATGTTTGATTATCAACAGATCAATGCAATATAGATGCTACATGATAAATTTTTAACCCTATGTATACCACAGGAAGAAAAGAGGGAAAAATAAACTCAAGGCACTTTGAGTCTTCTCTGAGGAAAGACAAGTATTTAATATTCTTGAAACCTTTTTAAAACTGGGTAAAGAATAAAGTTATTTTGCTGAATTCCATCAACTGTGTGCTTTTCTTTGAGAAAATATTTGATCTTTCAGTAATTTTCAATGTTTGTGTATTTGTGCATTCATTAAGTTTCCTGGTGAACTCTTGTCAGAAAACAGTCAGTGGTCTTTCTCCCACTTTAAATGTTATTTAATGTAGCCTGTGAAATTCTCCAAAGTCTGATGGAGGTTTTGTACCAGAAGTTTCTTTGTGTGCCTATAGGATAACTCAGAAAACAATTTCTTTAACATTTCTTTTGGATTTTGTAGGTACTACATTGTCAGTCAGTCAGTCATCTTCTAAACTGCTTATCATGTTAAGGGTCATGGGGAAGCCTGGAGCCCATCCCAGAAACATAGGGCATGGGACACCAACCCACCACAGGCAATTTGGAGACACCAATCAACCCACCAAGCACAGGGAGAACATGCAAACTCCATGCATACAGACCCAATGCAGGAATTGAACCCCAGGCCTGGAGGTGCACGGTGACAGTGCTAAGCACTACATCACCAGGACTGCATTGTGAACTTGTATAAACTTGTACTTGCTTTTAGTTTGTGAGTATTACTGACATGAGCACTGGTGCTTAGAAATAAAAGCAGCTTAGTTTTGTGGATAGATTTACTAACAGCACTGTTTTGCTATAAGCCATATTTATGGTAGATTCTGTCTGTAGTTTCATGTCCATGTGTTCCAAGTCCCATTTTTATGTTACTGTTTAAACACCATTTTCTTTTTTATTATTGAAATAAAATCCATAATTTTTGTAGATATATTTTTACCATTCAAAAACTACCAGGCTGACTTTCACAACCCACTCTGATTTTTTTGTTTTTAGGTAGCAGATGATGGTATCTCAGCCAATGAAGACTTTACTAGAGGCAGAGTTTTATTTGTCTGTGCTTGCTACAGGATAGGTTTGGACTCAACAATTTAAAGGATTTATCATTGCTCGGTGCTGTCAATATTAGAGCTTAGTTAAATTATATAGTTGTTTTTTCCACGTTGATTCCAATTTGATTCTAAATTAAAACATGACGAGGGGAGACGTGATTTAAACCATGTAAACATCTTACACTTTGTGCATCTATAAAATGTGAAACCGATTTTATACTTAATAGTTGTCTACGTATCTAAAATTATACTAAAGCTATTCACAAGCAGAAGCTAGTGCCGTTACACGATACAATACACAGAGGGCGCTATAGATTAAAGCGCAACAATGGCAATAGAGTATTATAAACACTTAGCGTAACCATAGTTTCTCATATGTTCAATGTTTTCTATTGTTAAAATAACAGTCTGGCCAACAAAATATACAGGGTTTTCGGATAAAATAAAACTAATTCGTGTAATATTTGCATATCTTAAAGCGCAGTGTTTGCTCTGCCAGATTCAACATGGCGCTGACACAGTCGAAAATTTTAAATCTAAATATAAATACAGTTACAACCGTATACGCACGGCTTACAATGTTTTTGATATATACGACCGCTAGTAGATATCCGTTTAATATTAATTTAGCTGCTTAGGGTTGTGACTACGTAAATCTCAAAGGTTAAAGGGCGAAAAGCGTGATACGCAAGTTGCCTTTAGCGGGTGTTTCGGTGCTGTTTGGGTTCGTTGTGGCTTTGCAAAGTTAAATTCTCATACACAAGGTAGAGTGTAAATTTCATTCGTTTGTAACATCTGTGCTTATTAAAACTGTAAGGTGTGATACGAAAGTGTCACGAGACATTTAGGAAAATCTCGTTAATTTGGACCAGTACACTGTATATGTGCGATATTTTTTGCAAAACGTAAACGCAGATAGGTGTTTCTACTCGCAACGCAATCGAATAACATGCAGACACGGAAAGTGCGAGATTATTTTCTCGGGTCTTTACACGTTTTAGAGCGAGTCTAAAAAGTGGATCAGATGGTGGATGTTTTCGTGTTTTGAATTCGTCATTTTGTGGGCTAGTATTCATAACAGTAAACAACCTCAAATTTTCTGAGGCGTCAGTGTTGGAACTTGAAGTTATAATAATTTAAATATTTAATCGTTTTAATTGTCCACAGCCTGAGTTTTTCATCCCTTACTAGAAGTTCTAACTGAAACCAGTAGCTTACTGCAAATGGAGAAAACAGCACTACTAGCTACACTAGTTCTACACAGCAGTGAGTGATGAATTGTTCTTGGCAAAGATCAAGGAATTAAATGTAGTTTCTTGCAGCTGGGACAATGGCAGTTGATTGGATTGGATTTGGCTATGCTGCAGCAATTACTATGGGAGGTTTCATGGGTTACAAGAGAAAAGGTACATGTCCTTGTCACTAGAATCCTACATGTCCTTGTCACCTTTTTGTCTTAAGCGTGCCTAATGTTATTGGATTACGTTCCTGTGTAGTGTGCATTACAAACACATCCTGTCTCACTCTCTCCCTGTTATAGGCAGCGTGATGTCTTTGATCGCTGGTCTTCTGTTTGGCAGCCTGTCAGCATATGGGGCCTTCAGGATATCTAATGACCCAAGTGATGTGAAAATGTCACTCCGTAAGTACCACTATGCAAGTTTGATATTTTCCTGTGTATCTCACAGTTTGTAATTCTCTTTGCCTTTCATAATATTTTTTGTTACCACAGTTGCATCTGGTTCCTTGGCAGCAATCATGGGATTGAGGTTCAAAAAGTCTGGGAAATTAATACCAGCTGGACTTATGACTGGGTTAAGGTAAATTGGCTGTTACAAATAAATGTGTAATAAAAAGAATTTTTAAGCAATATTTCCATATTTAAATCCCTTCTATAGATTTCACACAATGGAGAAGCAATGTGTTGTAATGCATAGACATTTTGGACCCCGGAATTCCTGTGTGATCATTAAAGACGTGATTCCATTTACAAGAAACCAACCTCTTAATGATACAATTGTGTATCAATGGGAATTTGTTTCAGACTGTATTATTGCACCAAACATGAGATGGTGAACAGGAAGAGATTGTTTAAACCAGGCCAGTTTTGCTCAGTGGTGGTTTGTCTAACATCTGATGTGCCATTGCTCTAATTGCAGCATCCTGATGGTGTTGCGGCTTCTCTTCCTGGTCCTGCTATAGACATGGTCGCCCTTTGGATGACCCATAGCTTTGGGATAGCCGCTGTCCTTTTCATCTGTGATGGGTCATGTTTTATTCAAAGTGAGGGTTTGGTTGTACTTTTAACACTTTACCAATTGCAGTAACACTTGACCTGTTTACTTGAATTAACTTCCCGCACAGTTAAAGGAATATTTAGGAATCGTCTTGACATAAAAGGAACAAAATTCTTAAACTGTACATCAGTTACTAGTTTTCCAGATACCATTTTATTTCCCAGTGTTTACATTCCAAAATTATTTGCTCAGTAAAGTTCTCTAATAGTTTCTAGTTGTGGTCACTGAGGTTGAATACTGGCTAAAAATACTGTTTTCTTTCAATTTTTCATGCTTCATTTGTAATGTGTTGCCAAAATGCATGCTGGCCAGCTTATAGGTATGTCACTTAATGTAGGAAGATATTAGACCAGTGTAGAAAAAGTTAAGTCCTGTCACTGGTTTAATTTGGTTCACTGCATATAGGCAACCTGTCCAGTTGTCAGTGATGAGTAATGTTCACCTTAATTGCTTTTGTGTAGTATTCTTCCTCATATCGGTGCCAGTTGATGCACTGTTTTCCATCTTATTAAACTACATTAATTCCATATCTCAACATTTGTTCACATGAGAACCTTATAAAGTAAGAAGCGTGATTAAAAACATTCAGTTCTGCTTGTTTCTGTCTTCAATTAATACTGAGAATTTGTGTTTTCAACTGGTGAAATTAGTGTAATGTGACACTGAATTCTTGAATGGCTGCATCTGAGAGATGTTTTGCTAGATTGCATATCTTGATATCTAGCTCTTAAATGTAGTGTTGGAGTGTGGTAAATACAGTGGCCGTGAAGTGCAAACAAATTAAGAAATCCAAAAACAAAATAAATCGGAAAACAAAATGACAAATCCAAAAACAAAATAACATCCAAAAACAAATTAACAAAACCGAAAACACAACGACATTTCAGACAAACCGGAAAAGGTAGGTATCGTTTGCGAACGGAA
>JABJVR010049347.1:0-22142 GCA_025773905.1 Chitala chitala | reverse complement strand
TTGTGTGTGTGTGTGTGTGTGTGTGTGTGTGTGTGTGTGTGTGTGTGTGTGTGTGTGTGTGTGTGTGTGTGTGTTTGGCAGAGTGGACGGCACCTGTCCGGATGGAGCGGGCTGTGATTACGCCCACAACGAGGAGGAACTGGCTGAGTGGAAGGAGAGGAGGGACTACCTGCGGCGGAAACTGGCCAAAGCACGTGACGACATGCTTATCGCCCCCAATGACTGTGACTTTGGAAAGTATAATTTCCTCCTGCAGGACTGAAGCAGTACCCATAAAACAACAAAAAGACTTGTAACCACACACACACACACACACACACACACACAGAACCACGCTCACACACAAACGCACAACAGTAGGCGTAATTTACCATCAATGTGTGTGCACACAAATCCACACGCACTCACTGTTAAGTCAGAATGAAAGTGAACAACATTCGTTTTATGGGCAGACTCAGTGTTATTGTTTTATTCTGTTTGGTATGGTCAGATTATCCCTGCAGTTTTTACTAATCCCAGTCTATTTGGCAAAACAGGCATAGACACATAGTATGAGAATCCAAAGTGACAAGGATAGAGTTCCCTGCTGATCAAGCCACGGTAACAGCGGCTCATTTTTCACTTCATTCCTTGTTCAGTCTTTAGAGGGTTTAAGAATATATTTCAGTGAACTCAAAGGAGAAGAATTTAGGATATCCTACTGATAGTACACAGTGAGAGCAGAGGTTTATGTGTTCTCGATGTCTGAGTACTGTCAGTCAGGAGAGGTTTATCTGTCCTCTGTGCAGATTCTGCAAGGCAGTGCATCCCATCACATTGGCACAAGACTGTTTCTATTGTCTTTTATGGTGTATAGGGATATTGTAAGAATTTAAACATCAGTGATGGTGCTAGTGTGGTATATCGCGGTGGTTTGTTTTCATCATTTTGACCCTGAGCATTGCTGGTTTTCTGTAGCCATAAACTGATTTGTATGGAGAAATTTATATTGTCATGATTGACAAGTGATATAGATGTGGGAGTGTATTTAGCCAGGTGTGGTTTAAACCTGTTTATGAAAGACTGGATAGGAAGAATTTCAGGTGCTGACCCAGGCAACCTGTAGGGAAATTCTGCATCCAAGATGCGTGATTTACATTGCTGCTGGTAGCATGTATAGCTCATCTGTGCTTTGGCACTGAGACCCACAGTCAGCGATAGCAATGTCATACCCTGCGTTTGCATGGGCTTGGTCCATGGATAAATGAGCATTAAGGAATCTTGTTTCAGGGTGGTTCCTGCAGGAGGAGGCTGAGGGTATCGAGAGGGTGAGCTGTGTGTGTGTGTGTGTGTGGGTGTGTATTTGATCACCCACAGCCCTGGCTGGTGTGCCAGGAGCAAGAGACTGCTCGCATGAAAAATGTTCTGGGCTACAGAGCATGTGGGAAACAGAACACCATCTTGAAGTTGAGCTGTCTTTTGTGGCGGGAAAAAAAGGCAGAAGAGACCTGGCCAAAATTTCCAGAGTGAATGTATGTACTAGAACATATTTATAAAATTCATAACAATGCTACAGTGTTGAACTTAAGTCGATTCAGTACATGCGTCCTGGACGTCTTCTACATAGGTTATATACATACACACACTCACACATATATATATATATGTATGTGTGTGTGTCTATATACTTATAATGCAAGCATATATAAATATTTACAAAGTCAATGTACTAATCATAAATATTTTAGTCTTGAAGCTTAATAAAGTTATAATCTAATTAATCTTGTATCAATTACATAGTACCTCTTGTTATTGAGCTGTGCTATATTTACTGTAATGCTCAGTTAGATGGTTAGTGCTTGTGCTTCTGTGAGGGTCATTCCAGAAACATTGGTTCTGGAGAAGTGCTATACATTAGACATGTGCTCACAAAGTTTCTAACGTTACTACTAAGCCATAGAGGCAAATGTAAGATGTGAGGATGTGAAACGCATACAAGTATATTTGGTGTAGGGGAAGATCACAAAACAGCAACCAAAGAACCAGAGTGTAAGAGAAGGATGGGGGAACAAAGTGGGGTAGGGGGAAGCTACCCAGTTGCATTTGGGGAGTGAACGAGACTTACATGGACTGTCCGTGTCTAGAGCTCAGAGCAGCAGCATGTACATGAAGGGCCGCCTGTTTGGTTTTATATGAGAACAGATACAGTGTGGAGGAGGCAGTGTTTGTCAGCGAGATGCAGACCCTTTTCTGGAATGGCCCATAGATATGCTTTATTGAAGGATCTTAAGATAAAAATAGCAATTTCATTATAGTTATGTCCTATATATTCATTTGATATGTATACTATAATTGTCATAACTGTATATGTATCAATGCGTGAACATAAGTTAATAGAGTGTATAGATGTTTCTGTATGCACATGTGAAGCATTTCCACTGAGGAACATGGGGAAACTGATTCACAATAGATTAACTGTATTATATTGTACACGGCAGTTTTGTTTTGACAGGTTTTTCTTGCTGTTTTGTTGGACTTTTGAGGAGGTGGGACAGGGCAGAGCTTAAAACAAAACAGGTGCTGTGTTAAAGTGTATACTAGGCAGGTAACCTTAAAATCATAAAGAGGGCTTTTAATTACCAATACATTTAATTATATATTGTCAGACAAGGACTTTCAGGTGAGTTGCAACCGTTACAAACAACAATCAGTGAAACGTTCACTGAAGACCAAGGTGAACTTGTAAAGTCAGACTGGCTCATGTTTCAAGACTAAATTGGAGTGGTCTAAGGTGTGCGTAAATGATGATTATGACAGCATGTTAATTCCTCACCATTGCAGCAGCATCAAAGTGAGGACAACATTGATACAGACTACAGCCTACTCTGGAAGGCTCTTCAGTTACAGTGATAATTCTTTTACTGTGGCCTTTCATGACATAATGTTTGCTCTTTTTGTTTAAATTCCTCTGTGAAAGCCCAGAGCATACATAAGTACTTATTTAAAACCTGTTATAAGGCATAATTCAATCTGTATAGATATGAATATACATGCCTAATATTTGTAATGTTGTTCCTCCCCCCAAAGTGTAATTGAACAGATGATTTTGGGATATAAATAACAGGTGGTGATGTGTTGCTTTTCCCCCAATTGTGCTAACAGCTAGAAGTCTGATATAGTGCATTGCATATAGTATTTCCCAAACGCATTTGGAGTGGAAACTGAATATGTTTGGTGAATGTTTGTGTTAATGGGTGTGCCCTTGTGGTCTTCAATTATTCTGACTGAAATATGGTCTACAAAGGCACGAGTCCTAAAATGCAGACCAAAAAGAGAATGATAGTCTCCAAACTGGCTGCATTAGCAGATGTTATCCAAACCTGGAGCTGAAAACAGTGTCGGGCTGTGTGAGCAGGGTCTCTGATCTCCCTCACTTGTGCAAATTGGCAAGGATCTGTGCTTGATGGAAATCAGAAATTGGTAACATGGGTTGACTTTGTTTAAAGATGAGACCAAGAATTTCACTGTTTGAATTGGTATAAGCTGCTCATGATCACAGAGAAGACAAAATTGTGTCTGTGTGCGTGCGTTTGCGCACGTATATGTGTTTGTAAGTAAGTGTCAAAAGTCTTAATACCTTTTGTTCAGGGTCTCTCTAACTCCAGGGCTGGAGGCACTTTTTAAAGCAGTGCCTTTTGTTTAGCACCTTGATTCCCAGAGCTTTGCAGCTCCTCAGGTGAAAGGCTGTAGGTTGCTCAAGTAATGCCCAAGCCGATCAAATGAATCTGCATGTTTATTTTGTGCTAATTCTTTATTGTATTCTGAACAGTGGTTATGTGGCAAGCTGTTCTGTAACTGAAATGAAAAAGCCTTTAATTGTACTGTGGGTTTTTTTTTTTTTTTTTTTTTTGGGTCTATCTGCTTTCCCTGGATGAAAATAAAATTACTGTGGACCAAATCTTATGAGAATGTTTAACAATAAACAATGTTTTTAAAGAAACGTGTTTATTTTTACCAGTGGATGTTCCTGTGTTATAGCTTTCTGGGGACAGGTGGAGGTAAAACAAGCAGTTAGACTTTTTGTTTTATTTTTAACATGTTTGTTTATTTAAACAGTGTTTTGCCATAGTAGCTGAACATGTAGTGTCATTGCCTCCCATCAGCTTTAGGTGTTTGAGTCTGGTGCTTCACGCACTATATGAGACTGCAGAATGTACCAGTGCCCATGTGCATTATCTCATGGTGCTCTGGTTTATCACTCACACAATATACCATAAACAAGTTTCCCCTTACAGCCAGACATCACACGGTCCATTAAACTGGTAATTCTGAATGGCCCTTTGTGCTTGCGTGTGCATGCACACCCATACTACGCATTTGAGATTAGCACTGGGTTTGCACAACACGCTGGTGCTCCTTGTAGGATGTGCTTCTTTACCTTATATTGACTTCAGGCCCGCCATTGCCCTAACTAAGAACTTTTTTTTTTTTTTTTTGTTTTGTTATATGGTGGAATGTTTAAATCACATTTTAAAAATAGAAACTAATGATGTGAATATTACAACAATGATGCAAATTTAGTGTACATGAAATTTTCTAATTGCAAACTTTTAAAGATGGCAAATAGCTGAGCATAACATTTTGCCATACAAAGATGATTTGCTGTTTTAACAGTTCACACTCTGCCACCTCCTCCCCATCTAAATAGCTGCAGCAACCTTGGTAGCAGCCAGTATTTATCCAATTCAAATGGCACTGATGTAACAGGGCAGACTGGGGCTCTAACTTGGGACCTCACAGCTCGCACAAAGTTACCAGACAAACTGATTAATCCCTTGAGGTAAAGACCGGAGTGTCTTGCTTGGGGCAAATATTCAGACTACCTATCATTCCCGCCCAGTGGTTCACACTGCTACATTTGGTTTTGCAAAAAAATGTTTGCATAACAGTTGGCTATGGGAAAAGGTTAACTTCAGTCAGGAATGCTTTTAAGTCAACATTTATGAGTGTTTGTATGCAGGACCAGTCAGTAACTGTTTTTAAATTAATCAGTGTTTCTCTTTTTTCCTTGACAATTTAATTTGGAGACTTACTAAATCGATTAATGCCTGGAAAAGCCAAAGCTGTGATGTTGCTAATATTCTACTGAGACAGCTGTTATTCAACCTGTACTGCACATGTACATAGGCCAGTGTCACTCGAAAATGCACCCGCAAGGCCACCAGTATCGTGGGTGGTCCCACACACCCTTCACACAAACTGTGCAGTCTGCTGCTGTCAGGCAAAAGGTATCAGAGCGTCCAGGTTTACACGGCCAGACTGTGTAACAGCTTCTTTCCCCAAACCATAAGACTCCTAAACTCTCAGGGGCTGAACTGATAATTGAATCTCTCTCACACACACACTCACCAACACCACACTGCTGCACTTTATGATCATTGTACACAGCTCCTCAAACTGTATACTTTACACAGAACTGTGTAGGCGCTGCTGCCGCTCGTATGTTTACTTTTTGTTGTTTGCACTGTGTATAGAACTACTTGCTGTCTTTGCACTGTATGTTATATTACTAGTTTTGTGTTCTTTCTGATTTATGTAGCACCTGGTGTCCTGGGAGCACATTGTTTTGTTTCATTGTGTATTGTACCAACTGTATACAGCTGAAATGACAATAAAACCACTATATCCTGTCATATACTCTGCAATGCATGCATTTTGAATCTAACTGAAAATTATTCCAATACATAGCAAAGTTATTAAATATTCTATTTTTATTGCAATCTGCTTTATTAAAAACTGGCGTATTTAAGGGTTACTTGCTTCAAAATAATTTGAAGAATTGCTTGTCAGAGTATTTATTTCATAAAAACCATACTTAGAATTTTTCTTCAAATTAAGAAAAGTATAATAGGTAAATGCGTCATACTTTCCTGTTTTTTCCTAGTAAACAGCTGCCGATAGAAAGTTTTAGGTATTTGGTTGTCAGTGAGGGCACAGTCAAAACTCGTAAGGTTGGTCGATTGCTTTAACAGTCTGAAGCACGTCGGAGGCGTGGCTGGATAAATAATTTAGTAATTGCAAAGAAACCTTGTGATTCTCGAAGTAATAGTGGAATTGTGGGTGTTTAAAAGTGTATGAGAAAGTTTTCACTTACTAGGCGAAACCTAAAAACTATTATCTTTTGCAGTTATCGACATTTGGTCTTGTTTAGTTTTTAAGATTCGTGCAAATACGTTTTTCATTTTGGAAAAATTAAGGTTTTGGAATTTGTCCAAGATGTCCGCGACGATTAAAGACGATAGTACAGAAGTCACGAGTGGCATCCCAGTCCTCTTTAAAACTTTGTTGGAATATCCCTTCACCATACCAATTTTAGATGCAAACGGTAAGAACTTTTAATATACGTAAGGTTTGTCTATTACATTTAGTGCGCAGGTACGTCAGGACATTTCCATGAGTGAAGAAAGTAAAAATGCGAAGTGAAATGCGGGTTTAGTAAAATACTTCTGTACAAACAACGTCTACAAACGTTACTTCTAAAATAATATGATATAAAGATATTAACTAACACGTGGAATTGCTGTATTCATCTTATTTATTCGTTATAAAATTTGTGGTGACATTTAAAATTTGTATCGCTGCAAAATAATTTGAATGTTATTCTAAAATATACTGGTAGTTGCACGTTCACGTGTTCCTTAATATGGATCTACTGTGTGTGTGTGTGTGTGTGTGTGTGTGTGTGTGTGTGTGTGTGTGTGTGTGTGTGTAGTTCTTCACTTTCCGCACATTTTAAAGGCACTGTCACAGAATGATATCTGTTTTAGTTATCAGTTCTACATTGACAAAGCCCGTAGCGTCAAGGGGATTATACAAATAAAACGGACCAATTTCACTGGTGTCATCTATACGCTAAACTTGGTCTTTCTCGTTGCGTCTCTTTCGTACTGAACTGGGAGCTCCTATGTTTAGCCCCACGTGCAATAAATCTGATATGAATGCATTTTTTAAATCCAGTTGGACTGCCTAAAATAACTGATATAAACATATAACGTGCCTATTACCTGCATCGTAATAAACATGATTTGGAGAACACTTGTTGCCCAATGCACCCAACAGTACAATGTACATGGCGGACGTACTGTAAAGCAAAGTAAGAAACATCAATTCTGACCACAAGGTGGCGAGCATGGTACTTTTTGCTGAATTGTGAGAACCGGAATTTTCCTGCTTAGTGCGGTGTTCTGAAATCCTGCATTAGAGCTGACGCGTATGAGAAGAACAGAAGATGGATAGATAACTCCAATATCGTGACACACAAATTGTGAATTATTTCATAGAGCACATTCAGAAAGTTGTAATGGTTGTGATTCATTTTGTTCATATGGGAAATGCACTGAACCATTCATTTGACTTTGTAGTGTAAATATAAGAACTGTCATTTGGTTAAAGGCAACCGAAATTTGTGATTTTGTCATCTTTTGTAATGTCATTGGTAAACATTATATAGCGAAAATGAGGAACCCACTTTTTCGCGGATTGTGGCAAGTAATAGGATTATAAAGCCTACTGCTGCTTTGTTAAATTTGTATTTTGCAAAATGCAGATGCAGAAAATTCAATAAAACATTAAGACCTTTCCGTCACAATGCTCCATTGACCACAAAGGCGCATGCATAATGCAGCAAAGATACATGTTAAGGCGAAGCGGAATTGAGTGCTATGGAAAAATGTTACAAATTTTATTTGCACTATTATCACATTATCTTGGATACGGAAAACTGACCATTTTTGTTGTGGCTTCAGAGGCATTTCAACAATTGTTGAGTGAGAGAAGTTCGAAAAGGTGTTCTTTAACAAGGCGTTGTTTTAAAAAGAATTTATACTGCCTTTAAATCAAGCATATCTTGTAAAAAAAAAAAAAAAATTATTGATCCAATGTGTTTAACCTAATTCATATTAACAAAAGCTGTTGTTAAATCTGAAAATCAATGATAGTTTTTGGTCTTACACTACGTCAGAGACGTGGAATGCGGCTGGTACACTATGTTCTTTTTCGCTTCCTGTTAAAAACCACAAGGCTGAACAGCCACCACATTGCACTGCTTCACTGAAACATCCTTACCCATTTCCAGGCCCTTTGGCCGCATGCGCTTCTGCGTGCGACGTGTGAACCATAATCTTTGAATTACTACTTAATGTGTATAGACGACGGTTTAATTTAGTGTTCAATACGCGTTTATGGCGAATACTAATTACACCGGTATACGTATATTATTTGCCATTTTAGAGTATTATATCAACATCATGTCCACGGCTAAACGATTCACATCACACTGTTCTCTATAGTGTGTTTATAGCAAATGTTCAATACAAAATACAGTAGAAGTCAATGTTCACAATAATATATTTAAACGCAAACCATTTCCCGGGCAGAACTATTATTTATTAACCATAAATAATACTATTGTAAAAAATAAAATAAGAATATATGGATTACCAGTGTAATAAAAATCTCAAGTACTGCATCACTTATCTCATCCGACACGTGCCACTTATGGTCTACTGCACTGTAGCTCCGCCCCACACGTGTAAAATGTGTGATACTGCGTGTCTCATGTCTTGTTGGCGGGGTCTTAAGTTTCTTGTGCTTGACCACGTATAAGTATGACTTAGAGAAATGCAACAGGCAATTCTAGTTGAACATTGTTTTTTATTTTGACCATACGTTAGATGATTGTGGTTTTATTTAACATTTCAGTGTCGTTTCTGAATAATTTGAATAATTTTTAAGAAACAGGTAAACATATGCCAGGGAAGGTTCAAGATCTAGATAAATCATTGTAATGATTTTAAAAACATGTACCATATGTTTAAAATGTAAGGTTTGTTGTCTGCTTAATAGATTTTTAATCGGTTTATTTTCAAACTGATCTATACATTTTGAAGTTTTTTACCTGATGTTATTTAAAGTGAACTAGGAATTTTATAACGTTCAATCATATACCAAACTAGGATGTTCAAACAATAGTAATAAATATTTCAATATACACAAATTTTTTGCAAAATGTCAATACAAAATTTAATTACCGTTAATTAATTTCAGTAGGAGGCCATAACAAATCTCCAAAGACATGTATCACTAGTAATTAACAACCACTACTTTTTAAAGTTTGGAAACTAGTTTTTTTCCCCATTTAATCCATATTGATATTCTTACAATAGGCATGAACTATTTGTTTAAGGGGGTGGTACGTATTTGACAATGGGCGTGGTTTCCATGAATAACAAAACGACGTCCCCGATCCGGGGAATCGGGTCAAGTGCAGGAGTGGTAGTGCGGTGTTGATGTTTTTGCGGTGTAATCCGAGTCTAGACGTGTTTGCAAAGACGTAGAAACGATCGACAGATGCATTAAGAAGACTGGTCATACTATTGGGGTGTATGGGAGCTGAGTTTCTTAATTATTGCTAAGCCACTATCTTACCAGCTGGTCAACAATGTCCGGGAAATCGACAGTAACGGAGTCTAGCTCCGGTCCACCCAGTTCTTTTCCTGTTGTTTTGAAAAAGATAATGGAAATTCCACCACCAAATATACTCGAGGATTGCGAAGACGGTAAGTCGCGGTGTTTACTGTATCTTCTGGGCTTGCATTGCGTGTTTACTGGGGCATACAGGACCCGAATGTATCCGAGTATAACCGAACGTGATCTTCGGGCAGACATCTTGAAATTAGCTATCAAATATCTACGGACTGTGATGTACACAAACGGGGCAACAGGGGGAAAAAAAGATGAAAGGAAACATGCTTGTTTTTTTAAACGTTGTAACTTTAAACCCAATTAGACAAGGTTACTGAAAATAGGTTTGTCATTTGCTGTAAGTGGAGACAGTTGAAGCCAATGTGGGTTGTAAGTATAATGCAAAATAAGTATAGTTATTATATAAAATATTTACTGCTACAAGAGCAGAGCAGTTACTGCTACTACAGCTCTCACACTTGCCTTTATATTTAAAAAAAAAAAACTTGTTTAAATTCTCCCTCTCTCCACCCCACTTCATGCAGAAAAAGAAAAGGAATTGCTGTACACAACAGATAATGCAGATTCTGGTGGAAGAGGTGGTGGCAGTGCTGCAATGGGCCCCTCTGCCTCCTTGACCCCTGCCATATGGGAAAAGACTATCCCATATGATGGAGAGACCTTCCACTTGGAGTACATGGACCTGGATGAGTTCCTGCTGGAGAATGGCATCCCTACCCCCCTGGAAGAAGAGGTCCAGAACACAACAGACAAAGAGGGGCTCCAGGAGCCAGTGCAGGGGGTTGTCACTACCACCCCGGCCCCAACTGGTGCCACATTGCTTCCTGTTGTGGAGCTGGACCAGGGTGAGGAGGAGCTGGTGACAGTGACAGTATCAGCAGCAGACAACACACTTACATCCCAGGGAACCAGAGGTGAGGAGTTCGCATGTGAATGCCCGCTGTGTGGACTGTTGTGTCCAGTACTGCTTGTACATGTGTAGCACAGATTTCCCATTTTTAAGTAGATTGAATCATAAGTGCAGTGACAAATAAGAAGTCTCTGGTGGTAGTGTAATGGCAACCACTTGGGCCGGATTTGAACTTGCGACCTCACAACCAGACTGTCAGATAAGACGATTAGTCTGCTGAGCTAAAGACCTGATTGTTTCACTTGGGGGACTAGTCAGACTGTTGTCCTCACTAAGACACTGTTTACTAAACGAGCACTGGTGTGTGGTCTTGTATGCTGGTAACTGCTTTGCTGGGACTTGTGATGACCAGTAATGTGTGGCTCCTTACAACAGTTTGTTTATTTATTAACTTTTTTTTCCTGACAGATGCAGGCAACAGTCCAGAGTGTGTCACACCCTCTCCAATCAATCCAGATGACATTGAAGTGAATGTGAACTTCCAGCCAGACCCCACTGATCTAGTGCTCTCCAGCGTCCCAGGCGGGGAGCTCTTCAACCCACGCAAGCATCGCTTTACGGAGGAGGAGCTAAAGCCTCAGCCCATGATAAAGAAGGCCAAGAAGGTGTTTGTGCCTGATGAGCAGAAGGTAACATAGGGTGAGGGGCAGGCCTGTGCAGGCGTAGTGCATCGTGGGGCACTGACATTGACAGACACCTGAGTTTTCTGTTCACTGTCCCAGGATGAAAAGTACTGGCAGAGGAGGAGAAAGAACAACGTGGCGGCTAAGCGGTCACGCGATGCCCGGCGGCTGAAGGAGAACCAGATCACAGTGCGCGCAGCGTTCTTAGAACGGGAGAATTCGGCACTGAGGCAAGAGGTGGCTGAGCTGCGCAAAGACTACGGCCGCTGCAAGAACGTGGTGGCCCGCTACGAGGCCAAATACGGACCGCTGTAAGGGAGGGCGTGCCTGATGGACTGTTTACCCACCTACCACAGAGCATTAGCACACCAACACTCAGGCCCGTGTGGGTGCAGGCACCTGCTCGTAGGACAAATGCTGTGTCAGTCACTATAAGGAAAACAGTACGAAGTGATTGACAGTGCACTGGGGAGGCATTACATAAACAACACAGTTTGTGCACACTGAGTGTGTAAGTGTAAGACACACAAACACATTCAATATTCTGATATATTTATGCATTGTATACATATGTGATTACATAATGTATGAACATATGTTGAGAAAGACGTGTAAGCTGTTCAAAACTCTGTCAGTCATCATTTCATCGTAGCAGACTGCCACAAGTACTAACTTCAATCGCTTAACAATAGACATGGTTTTTGAATGTAGGCTATAGGGAACATAGAACTACTGTTGGACAGATAAGAACTGTTTCACGTCCTCCATCCTGGCTGTTGTTCTGTCTGTTTATGATGATTGACGTTTTGTTTTTTCCCCCATTTCAAGTGCCCCAGTGGAAACAGAGGCAGAAGACATGTAAGAACTAATTTATTTACCGACTCATTCATTTGTGGTTCAAGTTGAATAAATGAATGTAGAAATTAAAAAGAAAAAAAATGTATGTATGTGTATATGTATATATATTGAACACATGGTGTGAAATAAGTGCAACATAAGGTAAAGTGAAGTAGTTTTGTGTGTGTGTCTGCGTTTGAATTAAACAAGGTGTATTGCCTTTTTTAAAATTATCAATCATATTTTTACTTTTCACTGTCTGAGTGTGAATGAAATTGTTCCATTGTGTTTATACATACATGTTTCCACTTATAAGTAGTAATCATAATTTTGTGTCTCCTTACCTATGTGCTAATGCGTGACTGAGGAGAGTGAGTGTATTTTTATAGTAGTAATAGATTGATTCACAGAGGCAGTTGTTTCTTTTGCAATAATTTGTTACACAATATATGTTTGCGTGTTTTCAATATATTTTTACAGGCAGGTAGATGCTGTTACAAAGATACGATAATGTAGTGCTATTGCTGTGTAGGTAAAAGTGTGTCAGTGTCATAAGGATCTTGGATTTGTGTTACTATACTTTCCTGGAGAATCCCCATATCTGGACACTTTATCTACACGCAGCCATCTGCTATTACATAATGTAAATATGTTGTACAGAGTCTTTAAAATCTTTTAACACCAGCTGTGAGCAGTGGATTATTAGCTCATTTGTATGTTTAAATCATCTTATTTGATGAAGTACTTATTTGAAGTTTTACATATCAAATTATATACATCCACTTCTGACAGCTGGTTATATCCAGTTGTACTTTGGACTGCACCACTGCCTTTTGTCATCATGTGGGTCTTAGTCTGTTTTTCACACATTTACTCTTCATTATACCTCATCGAAGCTCTAAAGCAGTTAACACGTGAATTTTCTGGGACTGTGTGAACCTGTATGTGATCCTTTTGGGATGGAAAACTACACCTGTACTCGCCAGTTGTCTTCCATGCCTGAGCTCAGAAATTGACTTGGAAGAGGCCAACTCAGAGGACAGGCTGAAAAACGAGGAGCGAGACACGCGGGCTCAGCTGTGAGCGCCCGTGTCGTGGTTGTCATGACAACCGAGTTGAATTTTGCTCTGCAGGTGTTACAGTGAACTGGACATGTCAAGCTGACAAGGACCAAAACCCTCAAGTGTCTTCAGCTGCCGCGGTGCAAAGATGTGTTTTTCTGCAGCAAGAGCAAGATTGTTAGATATCACAAAGCAATCTCAACTGTAAATCAGGGCCCTCGCTTCTGTTTGGGTTTTTTTTTTTTCTCCTTTCTCCTCTTATCGCTGTGTAAATTGCCCAGGCACTATTATTTCTAATCTTGATTTACTGGAAAATATATTGTATTGTTAACTTACAACTTTGTAATATATTGCTTCAAGATACAGATTTAAGATGTGAGCATTGTCATTTCTTTCAAACGTTTTCTTTGCAAGTGTTTGAAATTATATGAACAACAGGGTTTTCATGTAAAGTAAGATAATATTTAAATTAAGCTTTATTTTTTGTACACGGGTATGGTAATTGGAATTTCAGAATCCAAGTGTAAAAGACTGTTTTGTTCCTGGCACAAATAAAATAGACAGGTGGTGTCATGGCATACACAGAAGTGTGGGTTATAACTGCAGTGTTACACATTGGAGGCTTGTGAGAGCACATGCTGTTGTATTGCATGTAAAGTGTGCCATTAAATATCCAGGCGTGTACACTGTAAACTGTGGGCCGCTAGGCAGAGCTGTCATATAAGCAAGAAAAAACATATTGTAAAAACAAAATGCTGATTATGTAGAGGTCCCAAATTATAACGTGAACATCGCATAGAGTGTACATCTTCACTGGGCTACATGTAATGAGAAACAACGATCGTAATGGGATGGCCACACTTTCAGCAGGGGTGACCCTGGGCATCCCTTGGTGAGGTCACTAAGTGTCACATTAACAAATGACATTTATTTTACCCCCTAAAATTAGTATGCTGCATTGTCTGCAGTGCTTTACATATTAGTTCCAATATTTGTATTTCTTATTCTGTGCTCTTTTACTATGTATTTTTAATCTGGTGATACGATCTCTGTTTGATGTATTGGAATTTAGAGCTGAGCTGGTATTTTTCCTATGTAGTGTGTGTGTTGCAGCGCAGTACAACTTTGTGTTCAGTCTGTGGTACTCCTAGGTGTGCCTCAGTCACATTCCACTAGCCAATCATGAGCTTCAAACGTTACTTTTAAGGCCTGACTTTGCCATTTTCATGATTAATGAAAACTTTGACATTTATTATAAAGGGGAGAGTTGTGAGATCTGTTACATTATCTGTTACTGTTATATTTCAGGAGCTATGGAAATTATTAAATTGGCAGAACAGGTTCTATAACTTCCTTATCTCATGAACCTTTTTGCAGCAGTGGACAAGTTTCCATTTTCCAATTATGATAGCTGTAAAAAAAAAACTAGATATCAGGTGTTCACATCTGTGTTTATTTGCTCAACTAAAGAAATACCTTTTGCTTTTAAACACCATTTCCATTTTTTTTTGCTTGCATTCTCTCATCCAATTAGGGACTGAAGTGAATGATATATCATGAATGTTGTGTGTCACACATATTAATAAAAAATTCCTTAAAATGATTGAGAGGCTTTTCGTATGTATCCCCCCCCCTCCAGTAAATGCTTTGTGTGTGTCTGGTTCTGTTGCCATGTTCAGTTTCAGGAAGCAGCAGTGACCTACTGACCTTGACTGTTGAATGCTAAGAACAAAGCCAGAGAGAGACAGAGACACCCTGTACAGAGGAACAGGCTTGGCCCGATGAGCAGAACAAAGATGCTGCTTGCTGTTTCACAACAGGGAGCCACCACACAGCTGTTCTGAGTGTCATTTTTCACACAGTGCCACCCGACACCACATATTCTGTAACCTACACACTGTACATTAGGAGTAAGTGGAAGAGGGCGAGGGGCTACTGAAGTGAAGCAAAAAGTTACTGGGTTTATTGAGGGGCATCGGGGGGGGGCGCCACTAATACTGTGAACTCAGTATAGTTTAGTAAAGAACAAGAACCTTCCACAAGGGCAATGATGTTTAAAAAAGGCAATCAAAATTAGTATCCTTTAACAGTCTTTTGACTAAGAAGGCAATAGTTGGCATCATCACCATTTGCTTTAAGGCAACTAACAAGAGCATGAAGTAAAAAAAAAAAATAAATAGTCTGGATCAAACTAACACATTTTAACCCAGAAAGGTTATTGGTATATTCATAATTAGTTAGGGTTAGACCAGAGATCTTTTTAACTTGCTTGGTACCATGGACTCATTTGAAAATGTGTCACCACCACATACAAGACATAACAGTAATGGGTATGAAGAATTGTCCATCCATGAGAATCTGACTTGCAAATTGTTTATTGTTTGCTGTTTTGCTGAAGTGTTCCTCTGGTGGCGCTTTAGCCTTTGCCACAAAATAAACCAGCCTTATAGAAATATTAGCCCGGCAAAAAAATATACAAATATTGTTGTGCAAATAGGCAAAAGCAACATTAGACTAGGGATTATGATTACTACTTTATAGTGGAACTGATTACCCAAGGCCCAAGCACAGAGAGGGCTGTCCAAAAGCCTTATAAGAAGGGGTACTAGGGGCCCTCAAAGAGTACATATGTACAGGGGCCAGAATTTGGTGCTATAGCCCTGGGCATAATAAAAGCCAAGTCTGTAAGCAAGCAATCGTTGCCAGGAAACAGGCGATGCAGTGCTTGAAGTGGGCTGGTACTCACCAGTACATAGTGCCAGTACCTTTTTGTTGTTCTCTTCAGAATACTGGGAATGTTCCTTGCATACTGACAGTGTTCATAAGGGGAGTACTGGTAACTGTTTTTTCCCCACTAAGGTGATGAATCAAAAATTCAGAGCAGGCAGTCTGAGAGGATAACTACTGATGGAAAACACAGGTTTAGGAAGGTCCTGGAAAGGCACAAGAACAGGTTTGCGTAGCAGGGGTAGGAACTGGCACAAAGGGCACAGGGCGTGGAGATCACTTGACAATCAACATAGAGGGTGAAATACCTCACAACTGTTGTTCAGGTTTAAGTAGTGAATGGATACAGTTGAAAAGCAAGGTACAAGTGATGGTAACTGGGGGGAGGGGGTGTTTCTCCCTGGAGGTGTGATATGAGGCACACAGTTTAAAAAACCCCAGTATTAGATGACAATAAGCTCTATGTTTCAGGATATGAGAGATTTTTTTGTATTACCCTTGTCTACCATCTGATAAACATCTGGAGTCAAGCTATTACATCAGCATTTTTTCTTTTGAAGCATGAACACACACACACACACACACACACACACACACACACACACACAGACAATTCATGGTAAATGTGGAAAAAGGATTGCAGGAAACCCATATATTAATTTTCTGAAATATGAGAAATCCTTATTTTCCAGCATTAAGCAGACCAGCAACAGGAGGTGGTACACCAGCATCAGACCAAACAGATGGAGCTGAAGTGCCAGATGGCAGCCAACAGCAGACACAGCATCTGTCCATGTGAGGGGATCAGCTTGAGGAGTACACTAATGAAGGCCTGTGCACTACTGATTAAACGTACTGTATGTGTGACTTATTTAAAACATCCAAGTCAGGAAAGGCAAAAAAGTAAGGAATCACAAATGTTCAGCTCTCCTGTATTTAACGGGTGCTGCCTGCTGTTTGGAACCGGCCCTAAAGCACAGCTCAGGTTCACACACACCTATGTACATACAAACAAAATGTAACAATCTCATACACATTCACACTCAAGAAAGTGAAATGTTAAAAAATACAAAAACTTTAACAATATCAAACAAGTAAGGCCATACACATAGTATCATTCATCCAACCACACACACACACACACACACACACACACACACACACACACACACTGTGCATTACCCATGATTGCATGGGCTAGCAAGTAACGATGTCTAAGCACTTGTATTAACTGCTACTGAGTTGAATAAAATTCCTGGTTCTGCTGAAGAGCCTCTGAATAAAGAGTGGAATGTAAATTACTCTTTTTAAAAGTAGTACTTTTCTGGGGTTAAAATTATGTCCTCCAGATTTGTGCAGCAGATGTGGACAAGAAAAAGCAAACTTTTTCTGTTGCATGTGAACATGTAGTAAAGTAAAGGATTTTTGGTAGGAAATAAATTTTTAGAGGTATACTGGCTGTAAAACTGCCACTTGACCCTAAGTATTATTCGAACCATACCCAGTATTGTTGGGAGGAATGTTATTGCTATAAATCTTTGTTTACTACATGCAAAAAGGGTTATTTCAATTTCTTGGACACAAACCACAGAAACCAAGAATTGGCATTTGGATACAGGAGTTAAGTACTAAGATACCATTGGAGAAAATTACATACATGATAACACTGGTTTACAAGTGTTTCCTTCATAATTGTGTACCACATAGATTTTGTGATGCTGATCATAGAAATAACTTTTAAAAATCCCATCATGCTAGGTTTTTGAGAAACGGCTAATTTTGTAATATAAATTACAACATTTTCAATTTGGGGTGGTTTGCATGGTCATGGTTGCTCAGGTTTAGCTGCTCATGATGTTATGCATCTTGCACTACCAGTCTCAAGCTTGGCTGAAGGGTATGTCCATCCATGCCATTTGCTTCCCAATGATATGGAAGGAGCAAAAGGATCATATTACTTCTGCATGGCAAATGAGTCAGGATTTTCTTGCAAGAACAGGAAATTTTTTGAACACCTGAACCTTACCTCTGCAATGAGGCTAGTGCCACACAACGAAAGTCTTCCTGTTCCAAAACCACCAAAGATTTGGACACTAGAGAACAAGGACGAAGAGGTGGAGATAGACAAGCAGATGGAAGTTGTTGCAGCTGCTGAAAATCCAGATTTTGAGCCATCAACATCCAGCAATCCTCATTTAATTTCTCAGGTACACTTTAACAATCTTGTCAGAGATTTGGATTAATGGAAGAGCCAGGCAGAACTGCTTGGATCAAGGTTGTAAGGATGGAACCTGTTGTCACCTGGTACAAAAATTTCAATATTTCAAGGGCCGTCATGAACATTTGACTAAATTCTTTGGACAAATTCACAGTCTGACCTTTTGCAGTCACATGGATGGATTGTTTTCTGGTCTCAGATGTCAACATAATCCAACAGAATGGTGACTGTTTATTGACTCATGAGTTAAGTTTGAAGGCTGTTTTGCTGCACAATGGCAATATCTACCCTTCCATACCTGTCAGACATGCCGATCATATGAAGGAAACATATGAGAACATGCAGCTGCTGCTGAAACACATTCAGTACTCTAGGTAGAACTGAAATATATGCAGTGATCTAAATGTGGTTGCAATTTTACTCTGTCTGCACCTTGGAGACACCAAAGTACTGTTGTTTTCTTTGCGACTGAGACACCTGAGCAAGAGATCCACATTACGTGATAAAGGACTGGCCACCTCGTAGAAAATTGGTTCCAGGGCATAAAAATGTTACACATGACCCACTGGTTGATTCGAAGAACATATTTCTTCCACCTTTGCACATCAAGTTTGGGCTAATTAAAAGCTTTTTAAGGCTGTGAACAAGCAAAGTGAAGGCTTTGCAAACTTGCGACATGTTTCCACGCATGAGTGATGCCAATATAAAAGGTGTTTTCCTTGGCCCACAGATCTGACAGGTGATGAAGGATAGTCACTGTAATGGGTTTCTGCAAGGTGCCAAACATGTTGCATGGACCACCTTCAAGAATGCCGTGTCTAACTTTCTGGGCAACTACAAGGCAGCAAACTACGCCAAACAGGTTGAAAGTCTGTTCTAAGCATACAAGTCAATGAACTGCAACGTGTCATTGAAGATACATTTTCTTCATTCCTACTTAGAATAGAATAGTCTTTATTGTCATTGTACGTGTACGATGAATGCAATCCTTGTTGGTGCCAAAGTTAAAAACTATAAAATATTCTGTTCTTAAAACTACTGTTGATATATGAACGTCTTGGACTTCTTCTCAGCCAACCTCAGCGCCGTGAGTGAAGAACACAGTGAAAGATTTCACCAAGACGTTGCCAACACGGACAAACACTACCTAAGAAAGTGGAGTCCAAATATCCTGGGAGGCTGTTGTTTAACAGAGATACATGAAACATCAGACAGTTTGTCTGACTACAAATGAAAATCTGTGGCAAAACAAATTTAGTTTTCTCTTGTGTTGCTTATGTTGAAACAACATAGCATAGGCCTATGTCACTGGAGATGATACAATGACCACTTTAACCACTTTAACAAGACTAATGTTCTAATATATTCATTATATATAACGTTCATCATTGTGAAAGTCAAAACAAACTACTAAACTGAGTTGAGAAGACTGATATGTGAATATGTATTAGAAATGTCCTATGTCCTTATTATGTCTCAGAACTAATAATTACTACACCATTGAGCACGTATCAGCACATCAGTTTCTCGTGTTGTCAATGTGCTCTGTTCAGACTGAGGAACATTTAGTGTTGTTCATTTTATTGATACAAAAATTTAATGTACCATGTCATTAATATCACAAACATTTTTCATGGTATCAGTTATGGTGCAAACTGACTTGCAAACTCTAACCATGGATTGCACCGGATATCAAAAGCTACCAGCCAAAGAACTTGTTCAGTGAATGCTAAACCATTAGCTGCTATGACTGGCATTCCCACCATCTGCTAGGTCAGGTTTCAGATTACCTGATCCTGCTATGTCTGGAATGTGCTAAGGTTCTGTAGGGGCAGCTTCTGTGCTAACTATGCCACACAGCAGGACCAATACAAATGTCAGGGGGCACTGTTTCTGTACCATCAGAATTATTTCCAGATACAACTATGTTTAACTCTGCACTGCAGGGACCACTAGCTACTAGCTATGGCTGGAGTGTAATCATTCAGTTTTGGGAATATTGCTGGCTAAGTATTGAGCATCAGAGCTGCAATAAAGTGCCAGACTCTTACATGGAATTGATAACACAAGAAGTTATGGAGACAGCCCTCAATATTGCAGCATGAAGCCAGAGAACACAGCACAGAAAACAGTATGAACACTGATAATAACAGGTGCAGCAAAAAATCAAGGAAGAAATTCAGCTGAGAAAGGCATACACTCAGGTCCTTACTGACCCTTCATTATGCACATTAACATGTACGTGTAATAAAATTATACATATAATTGTAGCAGTTGTGACAGTAAACAGGATGATGACTGCGTTGTTATGGTAATGTAGCATACTCCGGTGAGAGATAAGGTCTACTGCTCTATAAGCCTAGCCATCTGAACCCCCAAAGAGAACAAAATAGGGAATTGGACGAGCATGTCGTGTCATGGAAATGTACGGTGAAGAAGTCAGCTGGAGGTGGAATTGGCATGACTGTATAGGGAAAATATTGTAACCAGCTCTGGGGCCGAATGAGGATTTTACTTAGGCAGAATGTCGACCCAAAGGGAGCCCAGCACCACCTTGCGGTCTTTTCCTTAAAGCGCTTTCTAATTTTTTTTTTTTGACAATTTCATGTTATGGACGCTTTTAGTAAAAAATACATATATAAAAAATAAAAATATATATAAATAATAATAATAATAATTTCAATATTAAATCTTACGGGTACAGGAAAGTAAAACATCGGTGTGTGAAACTTAAAGATTACTGAAATGTTATCGTTCTGATGAATTCGTGGTGTCGTGGGTTGGCGTTTCTTATACCAGTTGATGTTTTCGCAGTTGTTACACAATACAGCACTTTAATCCATCATAAGGTTTTACGGAACTATGCTGCACGATGGCTTCAGTGGTCTCACTGGAAATTGAACGATTAAAAAAACCTTAACGCTACCGTCCTTATACACGGAGGGATAATTCTACGGGCAACTAAAACTAAAGCTTTCCATAACGCGGGCAAACATATTTCCTTAGAGATTTCCTCCTCGGTGATTTGCAAACAAGATTACAGTATATAAGGGTACTGGAAAGCACAATTTTACCTCCAGTATATAAATTATATACCTTAACCTTACACATATTTACGAGAGTTCTGCAGCCGGCCTTAGTTTTTCTTTAATAAACGTCGCAAATAGTTAAAACACATTTTCGTTACTCATCAGAGTGTAAAACTGTTAAAAATTATCGTAACTTATTCTTACTCATTACGATTAAGGGATGTAGAGAAAAAAGATAAAACGTTCCACGGAGGTACAGGAACTCTGCCCTCCGAGTTTTCTACTTCAGTGACGTTACTTACTTAGTACTAACTATGCAGTTTATAAGCGATTAAAAAAGACAAAGACGTACAGAGAACTTTCTGTATAACAGCGTCTAAGAACGTAAAATCGGAAATATGTAGCACATATCAACATCACCCCGTTATTCAAGGTCCATTTCTACCTCATGACTAAAAGGCTGCAAATTCTCAGGTTAAACATCAAAGTTGCGTTTACATTAAAAATAAAACCTTAAAGCGTCTGGGTCACCTGATGGCACCCACACTAATGAAACGTCGGCGACAAGCTATAACTGGCAGCCAAATTCTTATTCCCCATTCAATTGCTATTGGTTGTCATGCCACTTTAGTTGCTAAACGGCAGCACTATTTTGCATAAGGCTACATGTACTGAATACAATAAAGCACGTACAGAGGCTGCCGAAAGTATTGGTGTCCCTCCACTTTTTGAGGTACAGTATTATCTAGTTTCACCTGTCCAATGGACATTCTTCCAGAACTGTGGGTTGTCAATATACATTTTTGTGTCCCTCTTTCAGAACCAGGGTTTTCTACCATAGCCTCCACTTCTAATCAATGACAGTATATCTTCAAACTGTTGTACCTTGATCTTGAATTTCAGACTGAATCATTTGTCTACCATTTAAACAATTGTTCTGTGCAATCTGAGATCAGTTTTCCTCTTGTAGCTGTACAGAAAAGCTGGCTACAGTCCAGTGGAACTCTAGCATGTTCACAGGAACATCAAGCTCTTTGGAGATGGTCTGGTAGCCTTCACCTTGATTATGCTTGGCTATTATCTTCTTTACTTCCTCCTCAGAGGATAGGCTTCAAATAGGCTGAATGACATAAGATGGCCCCTCCTCGAGCTGCCACCTTAAAGTGGTGGAGGGGTTTGTGTGCCCAAATGACCCTGGGAGCTACGTTGTCGGGG
>JABJVR010049346.1:0-22143 GCA_025773905.1 Chitala chitala | reverse complement strand
TGTGTGTGTGTGTGTGTGTGTGTGTGTGTGTGTGTGTGTGTGTGTGTGTGTGTGTGTGTGTGTGTGTGTGAGGGGGGAGCTCTGCTGTTGAGCAGTGGTGGAGGAGGGTGGGTTTCTGCTGTTCTTGCTTAAAAAAAATACATAAAATGTTTTGCCCAAAGGTTATTAACACGTTTATTTTTTTAAATCAAGACAAAATTTCACTCATTTGTTGTCCTGGACAGGCTTTTGAGGGGGGGATCTGAACCAAAACTCGGCAACTAGGATTCAGAGTAAACCTTGGATGTGGTACTAGTTCATGACACACATTCAAAATCAGACACGAAAGCCATTTCACAGTTACCAGTACACCTGAATTGCATGTGTTTGAGATGTTGACATGGAGTAAACTGAAAAATGCATGAGGAGAACATTGAAACTCAGTGGAAAGGATACCCACTGACTGTGGGCTGCCGTACCGACAAGGTATTGTGTGTGTATACATATAATTAAAGGAATTTTGTACAATATATATAGCACCTGTCTCAAACTTCATCCTTGTGAATGTGTTAAACTGAAGCCCATTTTCACTTTAAATACCCATTATTACAGCTACGGGCTAATTACATTGCTGCAAAGCAGAACGGGAAAACTGGTATGTTGACCACAGACTGAGCACCATGTTTGCACAGTTCTGTCCAATGACTTCATTTACACTTTTCCCTTGGTTACAGCAAGTGCCAACCAATCAAGGATAAAAGGTATGGGACTTCATCTTGTAGGTAGACAAGTTAGTGTAACTCCTCACACCTTTCCAAGTGATCTTGACCTTTCAAGTTGGCTGCAGAGCTCAGAACCACAATTTTACCATAAATGCTGAAGGTCCTGCTTATATAATGGAAATCCACTTTGAGCTAGAAAGCAATCAAAGTAACAGCATAAAAACATAAAAAATAAGAGGATGTTTGAGTGATCCTCCTACTTTAACATTCAAAATTTTAAATATTTAGTTGCAGCTGAAAAAGTCTTACTAGCCTTTGCAATTTTCCTGTTATATGTATTCATTTTTCTTGCTTGTGTGACTGTATGTGGTAGTCTCATGTTTATTGTGTTGTGAATAAAGCATAATGATTTCAGGATGAAACACTAAAACAGTGTAATAATGTGCAGTAAAATAATGTTGTATTAACAATATTGATATACATAAAACAATGTTCTGTGTTCTTAATTGTTTAAAGTTGGGCTTAATGTGTGCATGTACTTGAGAAATGGGGGACTGCAGTTACAGTGATGTAAAAAAGTAAATATACCTTATGGGAGAAAAAAAAAAAAAGAATTTGTTTCTGCCCAACAAAGCAATATATGATATTAAATGTAAGAATGTACTTTTCCCCAAAAGACAAAATTAGAGTTTCTGTTAAACGTTGAGGAAATTATTTTAACCCCCTGAAACTCGAACTTGTCTTTGTTTTGTTACATCACATCACCTATATGTATCAATAATGTCAAAAGATGAAATATGTGTCTCCAAGTACAGTATGGAGTACTTTTCACAGCACTGTAGCTAAGCTCCTGTGCTGAGGCCTTTGCTTAAGTTTGCTCATATCCCTGTGACATGTTCAGACAGTTCTGACTGTTTAATTAACAAATGGCTTTCCTTTATTCCTCCAATCAGCCTGCCAGCTTAAGGCCAGGCGGGGCACTGAGGTGTTATGAATGGATGATTTACAAGATCCTCTCTGAGATCAGTGTTTGCAGCCAATATCTCATTATGTCTTGAGGGACAACTAACATATCGACTCGTTCGTTATGCTGTCATTGAATGTGCTGGATAAGCAATGGGTTGTAGTGAAATAAGGAGGAGCAGGATAAATAAAACAAAAAGAACTGCAATATTTTTTCATGAGATCTTATTTCCTGTGTCTTCTGCAAATTTTACACTTTGTGATAGATTGAGTCCTGACAGCGGTTGATTTTTTGAGACTTCCTGCTAAGCTATACAAGTCTGATGACTCAAGAACGTGGGCTGGGCCCGAGCAATATCAACTAGGCAAAGTTTTGAGGTTTGTGCCGACTGGCTCCGTGATGTGCGTCGTCTGTCGGAGTTTCCAGACTGTTCCTCAGTCTTTGCCAGGAGTATCTACAAGTGCCACTTCTCAGTGAGGATGTGAGAGCCCTGACAACCCATTGTAACTATTGGACTTTTTTGGCCAAAAAGACAAAGGCTAAAAAAAAAAAAAAAAAAAAAAATCAGTCAAAATCTCATGACAGTGTCAGGCTGAGAGCGCATGTAAGTTGCAATTAGCAGGCGTGGTTCTCTGCTGTATTCTTTACACTATTTATGCAGCTGTAAGATTGTTTTTTTCTGACATACCTGGTTTACAGCTCTGCACATCTTGACGTGTCCAAAGATTGAATTCTCTTGTGCATTTTGAACCCCATTTTCAGGTGGGATTTATACATTATTCAGCAAATGGACTGGGTTCAGACTAAGTTAATCTTTTAGGGCAATTTTCAGTTTGTCAAAGAAACATTTTTTAAGATAGGAATAGCCATTCATATCACCAGATTGGACCTTCTGACAAAGGCAATTTCTTTTATTTCCTCCTTTCTTCTCTTCCTTTCACTCGTCTTCTTTCCTGTGCTTTGAGTACTCAAAGCAGTCGTCAGACTTTCCAAGTGCTTGAAGATTTAGTACTGTCAGAAAGGGCGGGATACTACTTTTCATTTGCTGCAGTGTTCAGACCTTCAAATTTGTAATGCTACCACATTAAATCTATAAAATAAATAACAGCAAATAAAATATGGTAAATAATAATACTTGGTATATTTTTCCAAGCAGCGCCTCTGTCAACAGCTGTACTGCTGATCTTTGCCTCATGATTTTTAATTTGCAGCCTAAATCTTTCTTTTTTAAGAATTTGATTATTCTGAAAGTCTTTATTAAAGAAGAAAAAATGTCTTGGTGCAGTGGTAGTATTTTAAGTATATAAAGGATATGTCCAGTGTGTTACTACTTTACATGGAGCCTCTGCCTTGCATCTGTCTTGGACCTGATCAGCCTCTTTTTTCACCCAGACTGTGGTCACACAGCAGATGGGAATAAGGCTCCCAGTCATAGACTGGGTGTGGAACCTCTCAGTCTCACATCCAGGCCTTGGTTCTGGCTTGAGTTTCATACTATGAAACTGTTGCTGTTTCAATTTCAACTGCAGGATGACCTTTTGTGTTCTGATCTCTCAGAAAACATTCTCTGGAGAACTGACCAGTGCCCATTTACCAGGCAAACTAGATCCTTAACCAGGATCTATCTCTGTAGAGCTGGGTTTTGCATTTTAGGTTACCTGTCCAAATGTGTTGCAAATATCTACAGTTTTAATATTTAAATAGGTGATCTTTTTTGTGTAAATCTAGTTCAGTAGTAAAATGTGAATGAATTAATAAATTAAATAATCAGGCTTCTGAAAAGTGAGTTTGTAGTTAAGCCTTTATGCTATATAAGTACATTTGTGATGCCTGTACCTGTTTTGACATAGCTCTGTTGTACATTACTTTAACAACTACATATTATCAGTCTACATAATGGATTCTGTGTGTATCTATGTATTATTTATATTTTTTTCATGAGTTAGTCATGTAGAGTCATCACAGGAATGAACATTCTGTGCTGTGGGTGCATTCAGAGCTCTGCTTTCTCATGTATTTTGCTGTTCTTCGTTGCAGCTGAGCATAGAATTGACGGAGTGTCTTTGGGGTTATAGTACACATTAGCTGTGTGTAAATGAGGACTCGTCCCCAGGGGTGACCGCTCCGCAGCGCCCCTTTTGCGAGGGCCACGGTACAGCTGCACCTCACATGATTACTCATGAGGAAGATCTCGTGTGCTTATGTCACGTTTGATAAAGTGCGTTGGGAAGTTACACGACTCTTGCGCCCTATTTATCTTCTCTTTGAATGCATGTGGTGTCAGGGCTTCTGCACATGTTAATTTGTCTGGCTGATTTTGGGTGGACTCAGCTTTCCGACAGACAGCACTTGAGACGTTTTCAGGGTTAAAGGGCATGCTTGCCAGGGAAGTGGCTGCTCAGTGTATGAGATCGCTGAGAACGGTGGATTTAAATCATGTGCATCGTAGAATGTGAATCTTTTTTAATGACTCTCCATGTGTTCCCACACGTCACCAGGAGCCTCAAACACGAATTGTACATTATGTAAAAATTGGGCAAACTGAATGTTCACCATTATAACACATATAGTGACCAAATCAATGCACTACAGACACAGCATACAGATGTTTCTGGACATATCTATGGAAGCTTATTTCAGTCCATTGTCAAAAATGATCACTCCTTTCTGTTATGAGATAAAGTGTTTTTACTTAATGTGTATGTTTACTCAAAACCCCAAACTCTGCCCATGCAGAACATTAGTGCCATTTGGTTGAATAGCGCCTGATGTAATCTCATATTTTCTCTTTATCAGTTTCTCTCTTATTGGCCACTTTGTTATTTTTTTTCCTTCCTGTTTGTTTCTCTCTTTCTGCTTTCTCATGTTTCCCCTTTCCACCGTACTTCAACACTCTCTCGTTGTCTTTCTCCGTCTCTATTTCTTTTCTCCATCCCTTCGTCTTGTTCTTTGTTTTTTCTTTTTCAGTCTCTCCTCTAGTCCCTCTTTATCTCTGTCCGTCACCCTCCCCGTGTAACTTTTCATGCTGGTCTTTATGACACTTTGTAAATTAGTGTGAGAAGAATCTAGTGTTGAAGTCCCCAAAATCAATTAACGAAAAAATACAGCATTTAGGCAAATAAACAGAGAAGCACATAAGAAATGAGCAGTTTTTATAAAGGAAGAGAGATGTTTTTCCTTTCAGCCTTATTTATTCTTTCAGTTTATTTTCTTCTAAAAGCCATTCCATCAATCTCTTATTCCTAGTTTACCCCCTTTCCTTCCGTCTCGCCATCTCCTCTACCATGGGCACAACCATCCCACGCAGTGGGGCCTGAGAGTAAACCTGGGTTGGCCTGACCGGTTTGCTGAAACCAGAGCTTTCCCGTGGGAGCAGCCAGATGTGGGAGTGTGGCCAGCGGAGCCCGGTTTCTCAGCATGAGCCAGACACGCTAACGGGCAGGGCTTCAGGGACATGCAGGCAGCACAGGGAGACTGGCAGCATAGAACGTAGGGCAGTTATTGGGCAAGGGATCTCAGGTAAGAGCTGCACTACAGTGTCGTGTTGTGCAGTGTTGCTTTGTAGTGTTGCTTTATGGTGTTAGTGTGTGCCATTTATTGTTATTTGCAAGTGATATCTTGTAATGTCATTTAGATTTTTTAATGTTTTTGTTCTGTTTTATTTTACAGCACTACTGGTACTTTGATGCTGTCTTCATAATGTTACTTGATAGTGTTCTCTTTGCCTGTCGCTTTGTAGTGCTTTGTTGGATAATTTTCTTTTTTGATGTCATTTCAGTCCAGGAATATTAAATAGGTATTGTAAATCCAACAGACAAGGTATGCTTGTAAGATAAGGATTCATGGCTCTCTCCTTAAAATCTCTATATTTTACAGCTACGTAATGAATAACGGCAAGGTAAAAAGACGAAGATCCTGTTTTGTGAGGAGAAGTGTCGTTATGGAGATGTTTTTTGAGACAATTTGTAGGCAGAAGCCAATGACTGGGGCTTATTGTAAAACACAAACCTTTAACCCAGCATTCTTCTTTTCATGTCTAGCACCTCCGCCCCCAACTCTAGAGCAGCGCACACAGAGACGTGCCCACCCCACATCTATTTTACATGTCATTAACTACACCCACTCCCTTTCCAAGGTTGTTTCCTCTGGGCCAGTGATAATGATTTGTGCCCTAGTCAAATATATAACATTGATGATTTAGTCTCTTCTCCTCTCTGGTAAGGAATGAATCAGAAATGAATTAAACTGGATCCGACAGCATGTCAGAGGGGACAGCTGTAGAATGATATTACCAATTTATATTTTTTTCCCTGGGAAGTACCCTAACGTTTATCTAGCCTGGTCTGTCGTCAGAGTGTTTATTCTCTGATAATTTTCTTACACTTCTGCTTGCAGAATATACCCAACAAACCTGTGTCTGCTGGTTATGTATGGATGATGACTTATGACCAAAAAGATGTTTTTTAATGTTTTCTAATTTTTTTATCCTGGGAAGCAAACTTTTTTTCCGTCATATTTTTTACTCGAGTTGCCTTTATTTAAGCTGTACAGCTCTTTCTGGAATATAGTCCATATAAAAAGGTTCAGCAAAGCAATTGAAAAGTTGTCATGCTTTAATGTCTTGTGTGGTTAGAGGGAGAAGACACACTATTCATCCAATGAAATGTAAGTTATGTAAGAGTCTGTGGCCGACAACACTAAAAAAAGCAAAACCAGTTAAAAAGATTACAAACTGTACCATCTGAGGGTTATAGAAATAAACCAGTCTTCAGCCCACAAGCATTTGAGATACATACAGACGCCGAAAATGTGGTTTCTCCTGAATGTCAGCTGTGAATCAGTGAGTAGAAAGCGGGTGCCCTGGTTTAAATGTGAAAGGTTGCTGTATTATAAAATGCTTTTACTTTCCCTGAAGGTCCACTCAGGGTACAGCAGCACACATGAGATCCGACAATCTGTAACGCCACACTTTATCCCCTCCATGGTCATAAATCTGCTCAAGGCATGCATGACATCCTGACCACTCGCTGGAAAGGACTACTTTTTTGAATGCAAGCTGCGTCTTCCGCTGGTCACCATGGCATCACCTCACGGAAAGTCCTCCAACCTACTGTGTCATTCATCACTGTTTAGTGACACATCCTTGCACTGGAAATTCCCCTAAACCTATTGTCTTCTGTGTGAGGGAAAGACATTTCCTGCTGCTCACACCTTTCCATTTCTTAAAGTAATTTTTAGTGGTAGTGTGAGAGGGGCAGTTGTGTTTTCTGTTGGGAATGGGGGTCAAGGTCATCTCAATGAAATGCTCTCTTGACTTCTAGCCACTCAAATATTGTTTTTGCTATTACCATCCATCCATCCATCCATCCATCCATCCATTATCTACCGTTTATCCAGGGCCGGGTCGCGGGGGCAGCAGTCTAAGAAGCGACCTCCAGACTTCCCTCTCCCCAGACACCTCCTCTAGCTCTTCCGGGGGGACACCAAGGCGATCCCAAGACAGTCGGGAGACGTAGTCCCTCCAACATGTTCTGGGTCTTCCCGGTGGGACATGTCCGGAACGCCTCCCCAAGCCACCTCAGCTGGTACCTTCCCATGTAATTTACAGTATATACCACTTCTGTGTAATTATACCCTCATTGTTTATTGTTTCCTTGTTTTGTTTTAACATAACTCATAGAATGCAAAAGCTACAACCAGTGAAGTTTAAGCATTTTAACAGGGCAGGACTTTTATCATTTCACCGCATGTTACATGACATGATGCATTATAATCACACCGATATGCAGAAGGTAACTGCATGGTGACTGGCCATGTTGTGTACATACACTGTAAACAATATGGTCATTGACAAATTTTGTAATATTGCTATATAAGGTTGGTGAAGATTCTCAGTCATCCAGATGAGGTTACAAGTTCTGAAAGTTGGGTCACAGCAATTAGTCATGTTTCTTCTTTAGTTTGATACGTTTCACTAGTCATCCAATTACCTTCTTCATTCTAACTGTTACTATATAATCTTGCATTTTTTTGTTTATAAATTAGCAGATCTTTCATCTTGCAGTCTTCTTTGTTCATATGCACTTGGATTATGGAGATGCATTGTAGACATATTTCCATCTGTGTTTGTGATTTGACTGATAGGCACAGTGAACAGTGGGGCCTGATGCACACAAATGCAGTTCTTCTGTGGTTACACAACCTTATTTAACCAACTTTATCTCATATAAACTCAATTTTAGCCTTTAATGTGACCTTCAAAAAAAAAAAACTAAAACAGTACACACATTTGTACTTGAGCTCAGTGTGCGATTCAGCAGGAAAATCCTATGTTGTATAAATCAAATGGAAAATAAAAACCATTTCAAAACACTGCAAATCTAATGAGCAGTACTAGACATTTGCTGATGCTTAGTGGGTGAATGATTTGTATAGCCTTGGTAGCAGTAACCTCATCGTCAGCTTCAGTTTACAGCACAGATCCATTAGTGTTTAACTGCAGGGATACAGCAGAAACTCTGCACAATGAAACATTTTTAAATTAACAACCTCTTAAAAAACATAAACCTCACTTCTTTGTTTATACTCCTCATTATAACTATTACAAGATGAATTTCCAAAACAAAAAAAAAAAGAGTCAGATGAAGCATACTAAGTTGACAAAGAAAACAAGCATTTAAAATTGTAAATAATATCTAATATCATAAATGTGCCACAGGAAAATGGCTGACACGGTCAAGGCTTGTTTGTCTTTCACTGGTGTGATGCAGATTAAAGAAAGTGGTACAGTGAGTAGAAATATCACTTTTGGGGTTCGGAGACGATCTGAATGGCATCGCTTTGCTTCATAGCTCTCTGAAGGAAATCTCATCATTCAAAAACACCTCAAGATCTAAGTCGCAGTGCATGCTGTGAGTGCTATGGATGTAAGTGTAATTGCAGTTTGGGACAGTCTTATTCTCTGCCTTGACCTCATCCAGCATAAGCCGATTTGAGGGTAATGAAATAATTGCAAAGCACAGAAGGTTGCGCAGCAGCTGTCAGAGCTCATCAGCATTCATTTCATGTCAAAAACCCTATTTTTATGGTAATTGAAAAAACTTTGGACAGGTGCATCAACACTCACCCTGCTTGCCTGTTTTAGAGCTGCTTTGCTCCGTTCTGGTGATAAGAGCCCAAACCACCTCAAATGTTTGACCATCAGTAATCCAACTGTAGCAAAACTGGTCTTGAGTCTGAGAGATTCCAGACAAAAATTCCAAGGACTAGTCCACTGAGTAGTGTGTTTGACCTATGGCAGATCAGTATAAAATTTATGGGCTCATTATGCACCTAACTGAAAGAGGAGTACAACCAAAAAGACTAGGAGAGCTGAAAAGGCATGCCCATTTTCTCTACACTGTCTGGCCGTGCTTCATCTAATGGAGATATAAAAATGTTTTATGTTAGGCTTTTACATATTACAAACTTAAAACATGACACAATGCATAAAATGATACTGTTGGCATGACATCAGTTGTAAATGTGCTGTCGACATCAAGGGATTTCTCTGTATGCTTGTATTTCTTTTGTCAAAAGGTTTATATGGTCAGAACTTAAAGGGAATTTGGGGTCATGTCACCACAACCTCTCACAATAGCTCATGTACTTCTGGCATTTTTCAAAAAGAAATGAAGACATGATGGCAACATGGAAACAAAATGGAAATGCATAGTGGAATGTTCACACTTTGCATTGGTCACTGTGTGCTTTATCAGCCAGTTACATCTGGCACACCATTGGGAACATGTTTTGGAACGTTCCGATTGAAAAAATAGCTGTTGTGTGGGAAACATTGTGACAAATTTGTTGTACGACTATTATGGGAGCAAGAGACTGTTCAGTGCATTCAGTAGCCAGTTTTCCCTCCATGATGGCTAGGTGAACTTGTCAATGTACTAGTTGAACTGTTTTGCCTGCTGTGCTGTGAAAAAACTTCTATTTATGAGAGAATAGTGTTTTTTTTCCAGACAGAGACATCTTGTTCTGGACATTTTTGTCTAGCCATGTATTGCAAAGCAGAATGCTTTTCTGTAAAATAAATAAATAATAATAATAAAAAATTCTAATGAAAAAGAACATCCTACAACTCCAAGCTGATATGTACATCCCTCCAGCAGGGTTTGAAAGGGACGCCTATAACAAGACCTCAGTGAAATGTACAATAGGTGCCTCTGAGGCTGGTACACAGTGCTGCAGACAGACCAAAAAACTGCTGTTCACGTAGATGTATTTGCCCACAAGGCAAGTGGAGTGGATAGATGTTCTTTCCAATTTAGTTTTAGTCAGAACTGCTGAGAAATGGATTATTCATTATTTTTGTCATTTCTACAGTATTTGAGACATATATTGGAGTAAATGTTTTATTACCTTATTATTAAAAATTTGTTAATGTTCTCAGTGCTGATATATGTTAGTCACGTGTCAACCTTAAACTGCCCTAAGTGTGTAACATGTAAATGTTGATTTTTATGAGCACCTGTTAGCATCTAATTTGAATAATCTGCAGTGTTCATTTACAGTTTCTTGGAAAAACCTGGACGATATTGGCTAATTGGTTTACGCAAGTGGCAGTGAGCGACCAAGTACTTAACCCATGTAAATTATGCCTGGCAAGTAGTCATGTAACCGTAGTAGCTCCCAGCGGGGTCTGGAATGGGGTCAGCTTGTCTCTGCAGAGGCTTGTCTGCTGGATACTGTTACATCAATATGGTGTACTGAGAAGGTACCATAGAGAGAGAGTGCACCTCTGACAGAGGAGAGACAGAACACATTTCTAACAGACGTGAAAGAGAATGCATGTCTAACACCGTAGAATTGGAATGGATGTCAACCCTGTTCATGTTCTTCAGCAGCAGATCAGCCTTGAGCAGAATGCCATTGTAAGTGGCAAATGCACTCGAAAGGGAGATTGGCAACTTCTATTTAAAACGTACTGCAAAAACAAACAGAAAGGGTATTCAGAGTAGAATAAGAACACTACTATTAGAGTTTTGAATTTTGACAAACCCAACTGAGGCAATTTTCTGTTCTTTATTAGTTTTCTTCTTATCCTCAGATCAATAGTACAAAATAAACAGAAAAATCCACACAGAAAAATCTGTCTGCTTTAATGCATGCACTATGATATACAGTATTCCTGCCCATAGATATACGCATAAGGTATTGACTCTCTTATTCACACACACGCACACACACACACACACACACACACACACACACACACACACACACACACACACACACACAATCTTACTCAACCCATAGATAATTCCACTCACTCACATAAGAATACCACCTTTCTTACACTCATGTTAACTGTATTATAATGTTCTAACAGCATAATATAAAAGAACTCAAACCACGATATGGTCTCAGACACAGTCTCACACATAGAATCACAAGTACACACACACAGACACGGCATGTCCTCAGGCTTGCAAGCACACATACTCTGCTCTCTTTCACATATACACACAGACTTGTCTCTCCTCTCCCCAATAGACAAACTTGTGATTAGATATCTGTCACACGATGCTGTACAGCTCCCCCTGGAGCCATTTGTGCTTCTCAGAGGAAGGGCTGAGACCTTTTTGAGCAGCTGAATTATTAATGTGTAAAAAGCAGCGTGAATGTGAGACACAGTGAAGCCTCACGCCTGTTGGACTGAGACCAGGACTTAGCAGAATCCTCACACACGTCCAGCCCTGTAAGTCAGCAGGAGCAGAGTGGGTCAATCTCAGGACTGACAGCCTTTGTTTTGTCTTCTGTGGGTTGGGTAACACTGATCTAGTAAACATTGTAAGTGCTTTGCTCCAAAACAGATCACCTAGACAATGGGTGTCAATTGGCAGTCAAAAGACATGATTATGGTCATTACCAGACCGCACATATTCACCTGTAGCACCTGTAAACAGATGTTTCCTTTATGTGACCCTAAACGAACGGAGACTGGTGTTAGATCTGCTTATCTGACCCACAGTTTATTTTTTTGGATGTCCATGGCCATGTTGCATGTGTAGTCCTCTAACACAAACCACGAGCACACATGGACCTGGGCTGTCAGAAATGATGCATTCTGCTGCGCTGCCGCTTTCACAGTTTAATCGTTAAAGATTCGTTCGTATCCACATTGATCGGGGACCTGAAAGATGTAGCGTGTACAAAGGGAGGAGTGACAATCAGGCACTTTCTCCACATCAAACAACCTGTACATCCCTGATTTCCGGAGCAATCAGCAGACAAATTAACCTTTGCCAGGAACAAATGGAACTGCTGAGTCAGCCGTATTCCGTTAATTGGCTGTGGCTCACGATGCACAGATAGACAGATTAGATCTTCAGCTCTGTCATCAAATGGCAGTCCACAGGAGCAGGAGGCGCTACGCTTACCTTTCTCTGTTCACCCTACCCCCCACCCTCCCATTCTCTTACCCAGAGCTGCTCATTGAAGGACTGCAAAGACAAAAAAATATTAAATGGGTAGAAATAAGACCTGGTGAAGTAAATTAATGAATGTGTGAATTGAAACAGAAAAACTGTTGAGTTTGTATAAATACATTTACAGATGATGCAGTCTGGTGTTTCCTCAGACTCATATGATGGCATATACAGATAATAATTGTAATGGTTAAAAAAAGTGAACATAATTATAAATTCAAGACCAAACCATGTAGAAAAATATAAATGCAACTTTAATCATTATCATTACACTATATAACAAAACTTATGTAGGTAAATTGTGATACCTTATCATTAATCTAAGAGTGTTTACACACCTACCTTGTTTAGTCTGGTTGAATTAATGTGTTCTTCATTGGTGCGGCTCGTTTTGGCAGTTCTGTACACAGCAATCACACTGGTATATGGACCAAAACAACCGCACTCAGACCCTTTACTGGATGTGGTCTCTGTCCAGTCCCAAAGGAACTCTGGAGCAGTTCAATTGTGGTGTGAACTTGATCTGACCTTGATCTGGACCAACTACAAAGAATACACTGCAAGTGTTAGCTGAGCAGCTCCTTTAGCCAGATGCACTTTGCATGTTGGGTTGCAGCAAAGCTCACATGATCAGTTGAAACATCTAGTGCCAACAGTAAGCAGGACAATGAATCACGGTCTGAACTGGACTACCAACAAGGTGCGTTGCTTTCTTCATATGTGGGAAGATGAGAACATGTCAGCTCCTACAGACAACTCGAGAAAACAATAAAGTGTTCAAAATGTTCACTCAATGGCTTAATGAGAAGGGGTTTGTATGGTGTGCTGAACAGTGCCGAGTAAAGTGAAAAAACTGAGGCAACAGTACAGATAATTACCACAGTTACAATCAAATGCCAGTTGTGCTGTTTCCCCATATTGCAGAGCAAATTTCTTTTATAGGACTATTCACCAGTGCAGAACATGGATCTTCCTGTGTTTATGTTCTCATTCCCACCCCTGACTCTTTTAACCAACGAGCAGAGAGAACAGTGTCATGTGACTGGTAGTGATGCATTTTGGTTCGCTTGGATTTTTCCCATGTGAAAAGAAACCAAACTACAGAGAAATTGGAATAAGTTTGCAAACTAGTCACTGATTTTGACTAGTGCAAGTGAACATGAAAAATACAGAGCTGATATTGATCAAATATCAGTGTCTCCTTTATAGTTATATAATAGTTACACCATAATGTTTTCACTTAAGCAGGGTTTCAATGATAATTCTTGGTCTTAACCACCAGATACTCTCTGTGGATTAATAAATGAATGCAAAAGACTGTGGGTTTACAGGTATTTTAGTTAGAGTGATTTCAGTACTTGTTTGCTATATCTGTTCAGCCTGCTACTCCAACCTTATTCAGAAATAATATAATTCAAGTATAATCCCCTTTTTTATTTATAGAAATTGTTAATCTAACAAAAAGGTTGCATCAACATCATTATCCAATATTACACATGATAAATTCATGGATTTTTTAATGCAATGTCAATGTTCAAATGAAATTAAATAGGTCTCAAAGAAATATTGTTCACAGTTTTAGTGCCTTTTAATTAGCCGTTGAACAACAGGTGAAAAAAGGTAATACGTAACACTAAAGCTGTGTTGGATCCTGTCCTAACCCATCTACATCAAGATCGTCTGGATCGACTGATCCCTGCTTTTTTCCCATATTGTGTTTAATTTTAACGTTGCACGAATGTAAACAAATTGAAGAAAAACATTCAATGTCCATTGATCATTGCACAAGTTTGAATCTGATGCTGCCTTTCAGTGGAAATATCCTTTAATTGTTTTGTTGTTTTTAAGAAAGTTGTTATTATTTATGGTCAAATGTCTAATAGTGGTAATGATTCAGTCATCAGTTATTCCTGGAGTACCACAGGGGTCAGTAATAGACCTGTATTTCGTACATGTTCCCATTTAGTAATATTACACTGGAATAACATATATATCCTTCTTATGCTATGTCACTCTGTGTATTAAAAATGCAACACTGAGAATTGTTATAAAGAGAAAACAAGTCTTATTCTTTTGTTGAGAACAGGAGTTATTTAAAAGTTCTGTCAATCACTGTACATGTAAGGCACTTAAAAGTTTACGTAATGGACGTCATTAACAGGTTATGTTATGGAAGAGTTTGCCAGCTGATGTGCAGGATACCACCTAAATTCGAGGTGGCATGAGAACTGCTCATACGAGAGTGGCATTATAGCCACAAAAGAGGCTTTACAGAGATCTGTATCAGGCTTAACACATGGAAACACATCTTGTGTTTTACACCTATAATCAAATAGTTTGTAGTTTATATTATGAATTGTACAAGGGTACTATATACAGGGAGTTAGGCTGCCAAAAAAGTTTGAATCTTCACATTAGAGAGTTTTTGGTTCCTCTTCTAGGCTGGAATTTGGATTAAGTTCTGTCCATATATTCACTTAACAGCATTACCATCTCCTCCCTCTGGATACCCTTAGTAGGACTTTGTACCAAGAAAATTTAAAACAAAAACAAATTGAAGATGATTTTAATGAACCGTCTCTTTGGAGCAGAGGATTGGCCTATTATTGGTCAATGTAACATCAATCAATGTCTTTTTTTGAGTGGGCAAAAAGGTACATGCTGCACGTGTGTGCATGTGTGTGCATGTGTGTGTGTGTGTACTTATAGATTTGAGGGAGCATGTTTATATATGTGTGAGTATGCTTTAGTACTATTATAGGAAAGACTCATAAAATCTTGTGTTAGTACATGTTCTTGCCTGGATGCGTGTGTGATTTGACTGATGACTACACGTACTTTCACTCTCTTCAGAGTTTAGCTCTTGTCTTTCCTCCGAGAGCGTGTAATTAAATTTGTTGACTTCTGCCAGTGCTGTATGCTAAACGATCAGGGTTAGGAGCAAAATTGATTTCATTGTCACTTTGCATTGCAGTGAATGTTTAGCTGATCTCATTAATGCACATGTGACTTATTCTTTTACTGTGTTTCACTTCGTCTTTTTTTAGGATGCGTAGTCAATATCAGTAGGTTTGTCTTCATTCGACATCTGCCTTATGTGGAGATGATGCTAAATCACTTGATATTGTTGATATGTAGCATCTTGTCCTGAGTGGGGCTGGCATTCATGCAGGATGTGTTTTGATATGTACCATGTTCAGTGAAATACTCCACACTGTGTAACTGTGACATTGACAAAGAGTTTAACAATGAATTGAAAAGCCCATAGCTTCATTTGAATACCTTTACTCAGCAGCAGTGCCAGGTCATTAGAGGTGTGCTTCATATATCATGGGCTGCCTTGGCTATGTAAGCCTGAAAAGAAAATGTTGAGTTTCACTGCATCGAAACTGTAGACTGGCAGAATGGTTAACCTCAGGTACTGCCTAATCAGGTTTTTGTAGACATCTTTGCTGTAAAGCTTGTCAACATCTCATTCAAAAATTCTTTTTTGGACAATCTGCAGACAAAAACAGTAGAGATTCTGCCCAGTGGTAGAGGGAACTGACATCACTGTATTACTGTAGTACTTCAGTCAAATAGATTCTAGACAGCCGCCCTCTGTTCACTTTGTTTTTTCACTGCCTTGACAGCAGAGAGTTGCCAGTCTTGGCACCTTACAGCACTGTTTCTAAGTTAATGTCTCACCCAGATCCACTGTCCAGTGTCTTTCACTTTTAGGGGGCCTGTGGCATTAAAGCTTTGTCAAGGTATGGTGTTGCTTTAGACCTCTGTGGGTGAAAACTTTCTACACACTGCTGCTTCTGCAAATGCCTTACATATTTTTAATGGATTTGTAGACTTTTTTAGAGGATGTATTGCTAGTGTAACATTCCTCACCTAATGTGGAAGAAACCACAACAATCATACCACGGCTGCCATTATGAGTAAATATTCTCACTATCTAGCGAGTGCCTTAAGAAAGGATAGGTTTAGACAGTAAGTGTTACACACGCTTACAGTGTAATTCTTAAATCAGTCTGGGGTTCTCATTGTCACCTTCCTGGCAGCTCCTGAAACCAAAATACAGATGAACATCATGCATTTTGGTGTTTTTCATTCTCATCCTCTCTCCCCAGTGAGACGTTCTCTGATGCACGGGCAGCCCAAGAACTCCACATGCTTCTCCCCACGTTGATGTCAGACGTCAGTCCTTACCTTGTGACTCAACTCCACCACACATCAGCGCTGACACTTGAGGCAAGACCTGCCAACATAGTCTGTTCTTAGCACATTTGTTCCAACTTTCCAGATCAGACGTTATAATTTTTTCAGGGGGCCTAACTCTCTTGTTTATTCTTTCTTCCTGCTACATGCGCTTCAGAGCCAGACAGATCTGTATGCAACGTCAGTCTCCCATAATTGTGTCTTTTGTCTCTTTACTTTCTTCTGGTACTAAGAAAAAAACCCTATTTGTCCATAATGATAATGATGTGGTTGTGTTCAGGTACACATATAAGCTGTAATTACTGTCAGGATGGACAATTTTCTTTTTTTCTGGGTTTGCTCATGTCTCTGTGTTTCTGTGAAATTGTTATGAATGGAATACAAAAGAACTGCCTTTCACAAAAACCTTGAAATATGGATGGTGTGCATTAAACTTCTATGCATGTTTAAGCAAAAATAAGTCACTAAAGTATTTTCTCCTAACAGAACAATGTGTTTAGATTTTTTTTTTTGAATGATTGTTTAAATTGTCAAAAAATTACAGCCTACATACGTTGTCACAGAATAACATCCTGTCCTCAAAATACAACAATGAATCTAAACAGTTGGCATTACAGTTCCACTCCTGATGTCACCTCATGGCTGTCTGTCACCATAGCCCCTGCCATAATAAAATAAGCATCAGACATCTATAACACCTGGCATCTAATAATTTTCATGCAAACTTTATGAATAGCATGAAGGTAAACCTGTGCTTCAGATCCATCTGACCCGTGAAGGTCATGTCTGATTCTAGTAGGGCTGAGTGAAACTTTCCAAGTGAGTTCAAGTATATTTGTGCACGCACTCAACCCACACTTGCAATGTTTCCACACTGGAATGCCAAACCTGGTGAAGGAGATGGCGGCTGACACATTGTAGAGCAGAACGCTTCCTGTGACTGACATACACTTTGGACTGGCTCACGCCCCATTGCCCATGTTCTGAAGGTGTCATGATGGCTGAGACATCACTTCCTTTGTGTGCTTTGCCCCTTTCCCTGCCATGAAGAAACATTTTCCATAACTCACTTTAATAATCTATTTAATTTACCTTTTCCTTCTGCTGTCTGACTTTTTCACCTTGTCTGGCTGTTGTCCGTTACTGGTCTGGTCTCATGTGAAAGTCATTATGCTCCTGTGGAAAATGCTTCAATTTGTCTCAGACGCTGTAATGGCAACCCAACATTACTCATATTTTGGTGTGTCTTACAGTAGTCATAAGTATGTTATTATACTGGATAGGTCAATGGTTGTGTAAAAAAAGAACAGTTTGATTAAAGGAACTGAATTGTTCTATTCTCACTGTCCGTAGTTGCAATTATGTTCAATTACCATGGAACTTTTCGGTTTCACGTAGACTTGTTTCCCTGCTGACCATATCAGAATCATTCTCATATTTCTAATTTATGTTAATAACATTTCTTCAGAGAAAAAAAAATCTCCTGTTTTGTCAAATATGAAACCATCTGATGAGGAGTAGCCAGTTTCTGACCCTAGTTGTGCTGGGCTGTGTTGTGTGTGACCTTGAAACCATTGACAGCTTCAATGTTGCAAGAGCAGGCTAATTCGGTTCAACTGCTAAAGTAATTAGTTTAACTGAGTGCTGAAGTCCTTGGGCTGACTGCAAATCTGCACATTATAATCCTTGATTAAGATTTGCTGGTACAGGTCAAATTATTTAATGGAACTGAGACAGTGACCTTAAATAAGGAAATAACAATCTGAGGATGCATTATTTAGAAGAGTTTTGGAATCTTTAAATGACAAGCAGTTTAATGATTTAATCTTAGATTACTAACACTAGTAAGTCTGGTTCCTGGCAACTTTGAATAATGGTAATTAAACAAATATGCTCATTGCAGGCTTCCTGTAACATCTGCTCCCGTTTTACTGTTTAATGTCTTTGAAATGCATCATGTAATTATCAAACAATCCGAGCTCCAGCGTCCACAAATCTCATTTTACCTCATAACATAAAGCAATTATGTGCTGCAATCCTCTGTGAACTGTAGGTGCTGTGAAAGAAGAAAACATCTTTCTGGAGTTTCTACCTTGTGCTTTATCTCCACACGAGTATCATTTGTTTATAGAGGTATAGAGAAGTGATTTGTAGTAAATCTGCATTGTGCAGAAAGCAAAAAAAAAATCCAGATTTTAAAGTACAGGTAGTTTCCGATTTATGATGGAGATGCGTTCCGATGACCCCATTGTAACTTGAAAACATGGTAAGTAGAGACAGAACAAATACCAAGACAACTGAACTCTGTCAGTCGCTGGCGAGAGTGAGGCTTCTCACAAGGCAGGAGATGCGTACATCCCAGCAGCGTCCCAATGTATCGTACCGCATACGCTGCTACGTTTGCTTGCCACGAGAAACTTAAAATATTTTTTACAATTTTGTCGTATCGCTATCGTCATCACAAGTCGAACCATTGTAACTCTGGGACCATCTGAACCTGCTATCACTGAGCAGCTATGCAGTATGATGTCTGTGTCTGTCACACAGCTTGTGACTCTACATGCACTCTGTGCAGCTTGGACTGAAAGCTGCGAGCCAGCCACCTCGCTCTCTGTGTCGAATCCAATTTGACAAGTCAATTCTATTTTAACACACAGTACACTTCAAGCTATCTTGTGTTATGGCAGGTTACACTCAAACATGTTTTATAGCTGTATGTTGACAATGCTAAATGTCATACATTTTGGAAATCTCACACCACAAACATTTGTACATGCATGGACACACACACACACATGCACAGTGTATGTCCATGACATAAAAACACAAGTCCCCCCACTAATGTAATAAATCTGCACTCTTGGCTCTGCTGAGTTGAATTAACTTTCCATTCAATCACAGGCCATTCCTTTAGCGTAGCTAACGAAAGTAATTTCATTCATTCAAAGTTGCTCTTACATTGTCCTGTTCCCAACATTAGCTGATCCAAAGCCAATAACAGGAGAAGCAGAAATAAAGGTCATTACCATACTAGAGCAGACCTCAAAGGTCAGACAAGTAAGGGCAAAGCAACACTTTAAGGTTCTGTCCAGTCAGCTACAAAAACATCAAGGATGATGGAGGAGTGGAAACAAAATCTACTGTGTTTGGGAACTGAAAGCCTGTTGGAAGTCAAAGGTGACTAGCTGCACAGAATGGTAACTGCTAACATGTATTATTGATAATACATCACAAAGAGGAAAGATAATGCACTAATGTACCTTTTGCAGTGGTATTACAGGGAGTAAATGGTGAGAGGGTTGATATTGGTAATGCAGAGAGGCATTGAAGTGGCTGTAAAAACAGATAGAGGGATGCTGCTGTGGAGCTCCTTACAAGACAAATTAGGACAGATTTGCCACCAAACACAGGACCAGAGCTCTGAACTGTCACATTTGTGTCTTTCCTTCCTCTCCTCTTCAGCCCTGGGAACCTCTGTGTCAGCAAGTTTTCTCCTTCAGTACTTGATTTAATTAACCAGAAACAGATTAGTTACCCAGGGGAAAGGGGGGAATGCAAAGAGACATGCATACCCAGAGGAATGGAAAAAAAAACAACTTTTAAGGTGCATGGATGGAGATAAGCAGAGACATTATGGAAAATGGAAGGCCTTGGTTAATGAACACATTGGTAACCTGCCCTTATTAATGTACAGAGTTACCATACATACACACTAAGAATGAAGTATGATGATAATTAAGTATCCACTTAAGATAAGGGAACAGATTGGTAATGTAGGAGCCATTGAAGTTATGAGGCATAATGATAATACAGTATGGAGTGACGTTAAGGACATGTTAATGTAGGTTCCTCTAAAAATTAATTGAAATAAATTATGAAAGTGGAGTGCCCAAGTATAACAAATTATTGTCAACAGCTGGCCTTATTTTTATTTATTTTATTCCAATATTATTATACAAACATTTTAGTATTAAATTCATCCTTATAAAAATTCTTTGGGTTTAAGGTTACTGAGTGAGACGACAAATGCCAGATGGTAATCTAAAATTTCTAAAAAAGTCTAAACATTCAGATTTAACATGTGACCCTTGACCTGTCCCTGACAAACCCAAAAGTTGGACTTTTTTCACATGCACACATGCACGTAGTGACACATACAAAAAAAAAAAAAAAAAAAAACACTTTAAAGGTTTACAGGACAGAACATATGCCTTTTATGCACAAAGGAGATGAAAACAAAACATCTGTTAACTATTTTGTTAACTATTTTGGAATGTTTTTTTTTTTCTGGATGTCCTGTCCGTCACCCGGCTCCAGACCCCAGTCTCACACATGAAGCACCACTGAAATCCCCGTGAAGTGCCACGCCCCCTCCAAATATTAAAAGAACTTCTCTATTGTTCAAACAGTTCTGTACCTGGATTTTTTTTGTTATTCTTTTCCTTTATTCATCTCATGAACCAGAAGGAAATAGAAAAAAAAAATCACCAGAAAAGAGCAGGAACAATGTATTATAGTGACAGAATGGGGGTGATAAGGTTAAGGTGCGGTTCTGACATGGCTTAGCATTGCAGCCAATAGACTCTTCACTGCACAATACTGCACCTAACTGAAATGTGTTCACACTGAACTTACATACTTCTGTCTGAACTGAGCAAATTCAGCAGTCGGCCGGACAGCCCTTTGCTCTCAGTCTGAAAGAGGTGTTTTTCTGTACCTGAATTTGTGATGAGTTTTTCCAACTGTTTACACCCTGACTTTACATTTTTTATGTTTAATGCTTTTGCAAGTGTATTAACAATTTCACAGTGTTGCTTTTAATGTTGTTTTTGGTTTTTTTAAGTCTTTGAGGGTGTCTAGTGAAAGGAAGTGTACAAAAATTTAACTGAAACTGAAACGATCTTCTTAGAAATTTTCCAGTGGGCTGTGTCTTTTAAAGCAGCTTGTGCCATTTTACCTAGACTGGAACAACAAATCTAGTATGTCATACAACACTCTCATTGCTCTCGTTCAACACTTTCACAAAGCATTCGCATGATTTATATGCCGATGTTCATGGCTTTCAGTGCTTTTCCAAAAACGATAACATAATATAATAATTACATAATCATTTTAATAGCTATTAGTCTTTATTAGTTGTTGCTCAGTTCTCGCTATTTGTCACAACTGAAGTGCAGAATGATGAATGTGATTGTGTGTCACTTTCAGAAGCACTTTATGGGTTGCAATTACGGTTAAGTGAAACGTGTGAAGAGGCGGAGTCATCCTCTTCTGTCTAGACTGCCCTGCAGTAACAGTGTTTTACACCAACACATCTTGTGGAGTACATGGAAACCGTGTAGAAAAAAATACTTCCACAGCAATACCATTCTTTTACGTCAATGATAAAGAGCAGAGCAGGGAGAATGTGTGCACTGGAGACGGAGATGGCATGTGGGCAAAGTCATCAGACATCTTTGTTAGAAGAGCAGGGCATCTCGCTGCATCCGCAAAGCCACCAGCATTGTAGATGATCACACACACCCGTCTCACACACTCTTTACACTCCTGACATCAGGAAAAAGGTACCGAAGCATTCAGTCCTACACAACCAAACTACGAAATAGTTTCTTCCCACAAGCCATCAGGCTTCTCAGCACTCAAGGACTGAACTGACACACACACTAACTTATTATATCTGTATTATGGCTGCCAAGTAGCCCATCTTGTTTTCACCTTCAGTGCCCTGTGTCAGTACGCTGCATCAGTGTGCTGTATCAGTACCCTGTGTCAGTACGCTGCATCAGTGTGCTGT
>JABJVR010049345.1:10234-59632 GCA_025773905.1 Chitala chitala | reverse complement strand
TCTCTCTCTCTCTCTCTCTCTCTCTCTCTCTCTCTCTCTCTCTATATATATATATATATATATATATATATATATATCAAGTTACAGTGTTTTTTTTGTTTTTCTGTACATAACCTTTGAAGTTGTCTTAATGCAACATACATGAAAATCGTACAAGGTAAGAATGTCAGCTGTATGGATAAAATGTGAATGTAGACGTGAACAGATGCCCAAAATTCAGCTTACTGTGTATTACCTCTAGGTTTGTGCCAGCCTTGTGTTTGGGGGGTGGAGGACATATACAATAGTTTTACAGGTAACTGGATTGAATTGAAGTCTCTCAATTAAACCTGTAAGCTTAGAGCTGTCTTCATAAGCTGGCTTTTTATTTATTCATTTTACTGAAATCACCCTTACTGCTCACTCTTGCTTATAAAAGGCAAACGAACTAATGAGCTGCCAGAGTGTGAAGAAATTAGATGATGCGCTATGAAAGAAAAAAGTTAAACAGCTGACAAATCTGCACTTTTCCTCCATCTCTACTTCCCATTTTCACGCATCCTTTCTTATTGATGAAACAAATGTCCATATTGCACATTTTTGTCTTGCGGGTATGCACATTAAACCTAAACATAAATGGTAAGATTACCACAATTTATGTGAAATATAGAAAGGAAGCCTCCAACATCTGGGTGAAAACACCCATTTCACCACTAAATCTGGATGGTGGGCAGAGCCTGGAAAAGGCAAAAAGCCCTCACCGCAGCACTATAGTGCGAAGCGATAATACTGCATCAACAGTATAGAGAAAAAAAGTACTGAAAAGCGAGAAAATCTCACAACACAACACTGCTCTCCACTTCAATCTACACATGGCAATGGGGTAAACACACTCACTGATTTCTGAGCAATTTCCCCAAATCAAGGGCCAGGACCATCACAGAGGTTTTCCTGTGGGTTTTCTGTGAAGAGCGGTGTCGCGGTACTCGTCCACAGTCTGAGAGCAGGACAGGAGGCTTGGGGAGGACGTGGTAAACACAGCAGCCCTAAATGCACTCTCTGAGTGGGTGTGTTACACGTACAATTTAGTGGATTGGTCAGTGCATTGGATTTAATACATTTAAATTTCAGGCGACTGATTTTTTGCAAAACGCAACATTTTGCTGATGTAATGCTAGGCTTGACTGTTACAGTTCTCACTTACACTAGATCAGACGACCTTCAAGAAGTACAATGAGGCCTCAAACATTACTATACCACCCACACCTGCAACAATATTATACTACAGTTCCAAGCAAAGTTAGCCATTAATGACAAAAAAGTAGTTACTGATGTGTCGCTGAACTCTTTATTTAGCCCTTAAAAGGGGTTTAGGCAGACACACACTCAGACAGCCACCCCAAAGACACTCACAGGGAAACAGGGTAGGGGCTCCACTCTCACTCACAAACACGCTTATGGTGACACAACTATTTACAGAGTGCTACTGGGAAAATGCAAATATCCCTCCCACATCAGCACCGATTTGCAATGTGAGCCCCCATTACAATACATTGTGTTCATACTGTACAAATAGGATGTTGACATAAATCTGGTGTAATTCAAAAAAGATTCTGAATATCCAGGGCTAGGATACACCTGCTCCCAGTCCCAATACCTGACATTGTTAATTTTCCAGAAAAAAAGTGCACCCTGCATTTGTACTTCATTTTTGTTTTTCTAATAATTAGCAGCATTATGAACAGAGGAAGTGATAAAGATCTTTCTACTCACCTATTTACTCTTTACTCACAATAAAAATACCACTTCTTTTACAAATAATGCATGCATGAAATTATCGGTGAATGTCTCCCACTACAGCAAATATGTTGTGTAGTAGCTTTCCTGTGTTCTGTACGGCCATTACTTGCCATAGCTGCATGTAATACCCTCCAGAATGAAAACCTGTGACATTTAAATGATATGACACTGAGATACAGCTGCTTTGCAAAATTTTGTTAACCTGGAAAAACTATTTTTTTCTTCCATGGGGGGTGGGAGTGCATTTTTCCTTAGCCCTTAATGAGGAGAGCTGGCACAAAGCACAAATAGCAGCCTAGTCATTTTCAGGCTTGTAAATACAAGAGTAATAAAATGAAAAACATTTGTCTTCACCAGGTGACAGGTGTTTGTTTAAAAAAAGCCTGTGTATGGGGGGGAAAGGTTAAACGTGCTTAATCAAGTGCTGCTAATGTTCTTGAAAAGAGCAGCTGACTGCATTTGGAAGCAAAATTTGTTTACCAAAATATGGCATCGGAATCAGGGTGTAATGACTGCTTGGTGTGTGTTAAACAAAACCATGGGATTTTCTCTCCCTCTGCTATTCTCCAGAATACAATTTTTACACTATAGTTCAACAGTTGGACTAATATACAGTGTGGGGGAAAAACAATTAATGTACTCAAATCTCTGCTCCAAACACAGCATAACATTTATAAAAGGGCAAAAACTTGAAAAAACACATCTAATGTAATTAGACATTTTCTGACAGAGGAGGAAAATTATGTAAAATCCCACAAAATGAAAATGGGCTTTTGCTCCTAAAAATAGAAGTGTGATTATGTGCATGTTTGTCATAGTCTTGCTAGCCAGATTCACCTGCAAAGAATACAAGGAAATGTAATGGATGTTTCAGATGTTTCCATTGAATTATCCACAGGACTTGAGGCCAAGCTTCAAATGCCACGGTGAAGAAGGGATCCGGAACACGGCCACCTATTCACCACTTGTTTGTTAAGGATTACCATTTCAAAGCATGTGACTCTGTGCTAACCTCTGATTTTGATGGTATTTCTGCATTATCAGATGATCACCAAACAACTGTAGGTTATCGGTGCTGAAGCAGAGATAGGAACATTTTAGTGGAAAGATGGAAATCTCTATGTGACCTTATTTTATTTCGGTTTTAAGGTACAAATACTTTTCATGTTCACATTACTGCTTTACTTACACTTTTTCCAAGTTGCTAAAACCCTAAACCGCCATTCTCAGACCAAAATCATTAACTACCAAAACTCCTTTATTGAATGAATCATTCTTTTTGCAAAACCTCAGACAATTCTATTCTAAACAAAACTATTCACCTATATAGACAAAGTGTTCAGATCTGATTCCCTTGTTTTGCAAAACTCTAAACACATCCTTAACACAAAGCAGCTCAAAACTGTTCACACACATTTCCAATTATGTAATTATCCTTGTTGGAGAATATAGTACAATAAGCAGATTCACATGGAGCAAGTCAGATTGGGATTTCAATAATAAGAGCAACGGTACATCGTGGATGAGAAAGATGGGGATGGAAGGGGAAGAATAGGAAGCGCGAGAAATCAGAGCGACTATCAGAGATCGTGTTCTGGTTCATGACATCATAGACTCAGAAAGTGTGTAAGATAATTTCAGTAAGTACAAGTATGTGTACACTTAGACATGATGTCAAAGTTTGTGCTTATAGTGAAACATGTACTATGTTGTCAGACTATGCTACTGTCAAACTCACTGTGATAATACTGTAAATTCCTGTATTGTACCTACGTAAAAGAGCACATTCATACAGATACACTCAACAGCAGGGGTCTGTCATTCTTTGACAGTTACAAAACTACTCTTCTTGGTCTGTTTTTACTGTATGTATAGAGAGTGTTTGAACTGCGTTCCACGGAAAGGCCTCATGAATATAACTTTGCGGATGAAGCTGGGTTCGATCTGGCAAAGAGAAGGAGAGGTTGTAACATAGTTGGAACTTGTGTCTCGACAACATGGTGGCAATTTCACTCTGTATATCAGTCAGCGATTAAGGGGTTCTCCACCGTCGTGCTGTTTTGGGACCATACGACACTGAACACCTAATTGCATTTCAGGGCGGTGTATGTGATGTTCTGCTTGAACATGAGCAAGGGGACCATAAGCAGGCAGAGGATCCTCTGTGTGTTCCCATTTGGCTTTCACTGTGGTGAATATACACTTGACTGGTTCAGCAATGACCAGTGTTTAGTAAATGTTTGCCTTGCGCTGTATTCTCCCACCCTGAAACCAGTTGAAGAATTCTTCTCAGCATGGTGCTAGTAAGTATATGACTGTAACCTCTATGCCCTTAAAGATCTTCTATAATCAATAGATTTGGCACATGGAACCTGGTCAGGGCTGCATTTGGCATGCCGCAGGATTCTTTCCTTGTTGCCAAGTAAAGCAATATTACACGAGAGAGGGAGTGCTGTGAGTGTTGTGGAGTATCGTCATGGCTGTGATGCGGTCGTAGGCACAAGGCCGAAGGCCAAGTGCCAAGGACATTGTAGCCGTGCTGATATTGTACAACAAAGGCATGACCTTGAGTGTGATATTGCTTTTATACAACAGTTCCACAAATGTCATTTATTAGTCGATCGTAATAAAGGACAACAGATTATGATTTGTTTTTTTATTTTATCAGTTACGTGGGTCCACCAACACAGCTGGACTGTTCCTAAGGAACACAAACATTGAGCATATTTGTGCATACTAGTGTACTTTACATGTAACAGTAGCAACGTTGAAAGCAGTTTAAATCCCTTGCTGTTTGCTTTACTGTGTTAGCTTCATCCTGGCTTTTCCCTTTTTCCCTTCTCCCTTAATGATTATTGTACAACAGTTCTACAAATGTCATTATTTATTATTTGACAGTAATAAGCGACAACAGATTATGATTATGATTAGAACATGTGTGAAGTGGAGTGATACTTATTGTTAAATATCCCCATGCTGTTATCATTAAATATCAGCATAGTTAGAATACCTCTTGTCCAATCAAATCACACCAAATTCCTTGGTCAGAACTAACTGTTGTATAATAAGAGATAACATTGCCCATGATATCAATTAAGTCCTGTGGCCAAATCCAGCCCAGAGGCGGGATGCTGAGCTAGACTGAATGTATGAAGTAAGACTGTAACTAGACCTTACAGTTAATGATTTCATTTTCTATTACTTGTTTCCTTTCTTTGAGTACAGTTTTATTTTTTGCTGCCATAAACAGAATTTAGTATTTTTTATGTATTGTGTACTGTTCATGTGTGTTCATAAATTGGCTGGCTTTGTGTGTGATCAGACTGCAATGTTTGGTTTTGAGTGAAAAAAAAATGCTTTGAGGCAAGTGTTTACTTGTACCTGAGGAGTTGAAGGTTTTGTGAATGTAATTTGCCTTTTGGCTTTTGTGTTTACTGTATGAGAAAAGGATGAATGGGTTCAGGAAATGCGTTTTAGCAATTCAGAACACTGTAATAATATTCTGTAATATTTAATCCTTTGTGTTACTGCAAATTTATGAATTTCATTTAGAATGCTCCCTGACATTGAAATAAAACTCGATACATAAATCATAAAAATTTATAACCCATTATTTCTTTCCAATGAATTCATGCAGCTCTGTACTTAAATAATGTTTTCTTAGACAACGTTCAATGTATTTCAGGTGCACAAAAGATGTACTTCCCTTAAATCTACTCAAAAGCACACACTCATACATTCAAATAAGAAACGTATGCCTTCTTTTTCTAATTTCAACCCAATTATATTAAATTTGTATATAACTGAAAAATTAAAATATTTCTATAAAATACTGAGACACAACTAACATTTTGAAGGAAAAAGCAACTCATGCACTGTACATTTCAAACACTATAAAGGACTTTTTTTCTGTCTAGCATGAACAAACTTTTTTTCATATAATATGTATTTTATACACTTTAGTGTAAAAGTGATGCACGTACTCAATGTGCAGTTTTCACACCAATACATAAAGTTTGAATGTGAGTATAACACCTATGAACACATTGTTATTACAGCATTTTGTTCTAAAATCTGCATGAAGTACATTCTGGACTACATTGACAGGCAGAGTTCAGGTGTATTGATAAAGTGAAATCTTGAACACCAAACAAACAAGTATAAAAAGTAGCTACCAACCTTTCATAACACTATATTTTTAAGGCAAAGGCCCTAATAGTGAAACAAGTGCAACATTCCGTACACCTTCCAGCCTCCTCCCAATCCCCCCAAGGTCCAATTACAAGACCCCGCTTCAGAATTTAAACAAGTGGAACGTACTTTGTATGTGCCCATTTTACGACATTGTAGGCACGTCTAAACAGGCTCTCATTAACACAGCTGCTGGGTTCAGAGAAGCACTCTGAGGCAAGAGTACTGACCCCCTCAAAAGGAGGAGGAGAATACATTTTGTTGCTCATGAAATTGTGCATACCGAATATCATTTAGGGCTGCCTCAGATCGTCTCTCTTGCTTACATCTGACCATCACTGTCATACATAAATTCACTACTCCCTCTCATTCTGTTGGTAGATGTAGATCTACTATTGCCTTTGTCTTATAAAGCAACAATAAATAAATTGAGACCAGGAGAGAGAGAGAGAGAGAGAGAGAGAGAGAGAGAGAGAGAGAGAGAGAGAGAGAGAACAAGGCCAAGGCATGTTGTTTGGTAGCCTAAGTGATTCCCACAGTTCACCTCTTCTCTTCTTCCTATTTTCTGTCTATTGGTCTGTTGCTCCAGGAGACTGTACAGTGTTCTTCTACTGTAGACCCTCTGCCAGAACTTGCTTTATGATAGCCAACAGATAAGCTTGAGCTTCTGCACCTTTGGAGCAGAGGGGATGTTTTTAGATACCCCAAAACTGAAAAACCTGAAATATTGGATCTGCTTTACAATGCACCATCCCCAGCTACCAAATAGTGTGAGGTGCTCTCAGTTTGCAGTGCGTGTGTGTGTGTGCGCGTGTGTGTTTGAATGGCAGAACTTTCCTCTTTTTCTTCTTTAGACTTGATTGCTTTTCATTCTGCAGATTAATCAGGCATGCTCAGAGAGACGACAAAGGCAGAGCAGCGTATTCGAGAGGGTGCAGCTGAGCAAAATTCTGCATTTGTCAAATTTTACATTCATTAGAGGAACGTGATGCATGACCCCCCCCCCCCCTTTATTGGAGAGGAAGCTGGGGGGCGCAGTATCTCAAGTGACTAAGCATGAGGCCTACAGAATTCTTCTCATCCTCACTGCACATCAGTTTGCTCATTAATGACGGACTGCTTCCATGGCGGCAGCTCTGCTTCCAGCAAAACATGATTTTTCTTTTTTTTTTGTTATTTAAATGCAAGGAGTGATGGTTAGGCAAGAACCTCGTCAGCCTTTATCACATGGGAATCCAAGGGCAGGCATGTGATTTAAGCCTGCGCTGTCTTTTATGGCTTTTCTAAACCCATTGTGAGTCAGTTTTTCATTAATGAAATTATAATGAAGAGGTAGTCATCATGATTCACGCAAAATAACTACTACAGACGAACATCACATTAGCGAGGGATTAAATTGTACCTCAAGGTTACGCAGTTTCATCACTCAGTGTGTTTGACTTCACTTTAGAACCAAGTCATTTGTGCCTCTTCAAAAATACAACATTTCTAAATAAAAGCTTCTGTAAAATTAAAAGCGTATGAATATTTTAAAGAATTGTAAGAGGGGGAATAAATTTGCAACATCTTTCACAGTACCCCAAACCATGCATGTTCAAAATAATTTTCAGGGTAGAAAGGTTTAAGTATAACTTAACAAGTTATGTAAGAATATAATCACAAGAAATCAAGGCTGTTCCAAAACTGCAATGCAAAACTATTGCTAAGATAAAGAAAATCAGCAATTCCCAGTTTCCATTCAAAGAAAAATGAGATTCAACAACAGAATGAGGAAACACCTATGCGTGTCTTTCCGCTTGTTGTTGTAACTGAAGGCTTCAGAAAGCCTTCTTCTGCTTCTCGAAGAGCTACACTTTCATCAGTTATGACTGCAAACGCTTGGCCGTATCAGCACAAAGCAGCTTCTCTTTAAAAATTACTAAACTTATCTCTATGCTGATACCATACATGAAAAATACATTTAGGACAGCTCCCCAACATGCGGGCACATGCAGACCGGACTTCGCCGACTGCTTCACAAAGTGCGACCTTACTCTGAAACCCATTCTGCCATCCCCGCACTCCTGCTTCTGTGAGCTGCGTTAAGAGTCTGCGTGCATGCGGAGCCCCTGCTCCAGACAGAAATGCCTCAGGAGTACAGGAGGAAACAAGTAGGTGCTCTGTCTGAGGAGACGTGCTGTGGGGGAGGCCTTTACTTCAGGTGCCAGTTTGATGGGTGCTGCCAGCCTGGTGTATTCTAAGCCACACCTTCTCTCCCTGCTTCCTTGTTCCCGGACATGGCCTTCCCACAGTTAATGAGATATTAATGACAGCTGTCTGAGTGCATATCCCCTGGAAGCAGCTGGACGAGATGCGGTCAGTTCAATCAGAATTATCTGCTCACGAAGCGCTGAGACAAAAGAGAGAAGATGAAAGGAATGCACAGAGAGCAAGATGAAAACCGCTGGACCAAAAAGAAGTCGGGGCAGCATAAGCGCTCGCTATGAAGCTCTTATGTCAGCTGGATGCATTTCTTTTCATACCCTGTCAAGACATGCTTTAGAAGTTTGCTTTTAATTATTCCTGGAATTTCCAGTGATAACAAACAAACAGGTTTTTATATCCGTATCATGTAGTACGCAATCCAACAAAATAAAATCTGTTGTTTAACAGAGTAAACGCAGTACTTGAAGTGGGCGTGTACTCACTGGAAGACAAAAACCAGGAGTATGTTTTGAGTACTGACACCTCTGATACGGGGAGTACTGACACTTGTGGTTTTCACTTTAAGCACTGAGTAAACTCACAATTAGTGTCAGTAAGCAACAGCTACCAACTATGCCCAAATATATTGTATAAAATTTATGGCTGTACTTATACACAGGGACACTGCTAGAGATTTTGTACTGCATGAAAAGCTATCATGTTAGAAGGTATATTGCTAAGATGTTATCCTATCCTGTAATTTTTGTGGGTCTAGGTCAGTCAGGGCACCTTAGAATTGTTGTAGGTTTACACCCCATGACTCAAAGCCAGTGGAATACAGGCAGATACAGGAAGCACAGTAGTATTTTATAAATCAGAAATCATTATTAGGATCATTATAATATTTCAACCATTTTCCCCAGGTGCCAGTTTACTAACTATCTGACTGTGAAATTGAAGAGTGAGCATCAACATGAACTTTTCACTCCCCCAGACAACAACACCCACTCTCCCCTGCTAATTGGCATCTGCTTGCAGGTTTCCTGTTAGCCACTGTATTTAGGTCAAGTTCCCTTGCTTGTTCTCTTCCATGAATTACAAACCCATGTTGAATACTGACCATTTCTCAGCCCTACTGTCCTGTGTTTAACCTCCTACCTGTTTTGCCTGTCTTCACTACCTATCCTGCCGTATTCCTTTTGTTTTTCCCCAGTGCCATCTCTGTAACTACAGAACCTTGACCTCTTATAGATTTATGATTTTTGTATAACAGACTTGGATTGTTTTGTTTTTATTTTATTTTTTATTTTTTATTCCTTGGGTCTGGTGCATGGAGTTTGCATGTTCTCCCTGTGCTTGGTGGGTTTTGTCCGGGTTCTCCGGTTTCCTCCCACAGTCCAAAGACATGAGGGTTACATTGATTGGTGTCTCCAAAATTGCCTGTAGAGTGTGTGTGCGTGTGCATGCGTGTGCATGTGTTCGTGTGCCCTGCAGTGGGTTGGCGCCCTGCCCTGGGTGTCCCCTGCCCTGTGCCCTATGTCTCCTGGGATGGGCTCCAGGCTTCCTGCAACCCTTAAAAGGATGAAGCAGTATAGAAGATGAATGAATGAACTCTGCATTTTGGCTCAGTCTCAGCTACTCTATGTGTGGTGGTGCAGACATTCAAATTTCATTTCTATTTATTTGTATTAAAAAAAATTATTTAATATCTTTCATGTTAAAGTATATGACATATAATTTCCTTATGTGCAAATTTTGTACCAAGCATTTTAATTTCTTATGTGTGCTCCATGGCATCTTTATCATATCTGTGTAGTATACCCCTTTGCCTCCAGAAGGCATTGGCAATATTACTTATACTTTCTGGTCCTTATTGAGGCAGCAGTTGTTGTGCAATTTTCAGCTGTAGGTTCATGTTGTGACACACCCTTTCCACCACATCTCCAAGGTGCTCTATTGGACCGACATCTGCAGACTGTGGAGCACAGTGGAGAACACTAGACATGTGCCTACTGTAGCCCATTTGTGGCACCCGGTATGCTGTTGTGCCCCAGAGCCCATCATTTTTAAGTTTGGACATGTTTGGCATTGAGAGATGCTCTTCTGTACACCGCTGTCATAATGTATCATTGGATGTCATTTCCCTGTCAGTTTTAACCAGCCTGGCTGTATTCATTTGACCTTTCTCAGTAACAAGGCATTTTCTGCCACAGAACTGCAAAGAACTTCAGTTCATTGGATGTTTTTCGTTATTCACACCATTGTCTGATGGTAGAGTTAGTTTTGCAAATAACTGTACATACCAGCAGAACAATTTTTAATAACATAACATTTAAAACTACTGTGGCTCAGTAGGTAGGATGTTAGCTCACAGTGTAGAAGCTTTCTGGTTCAAATCCCCCACCTGTCACTAGAAGCATCCTTGTGTAAGACATACTCTGTACTAGGTCCCTAGGTGCTGAAAATGGCTGCCCACCTCTACCCCCAGGGGATGGGTTAAGTGCAGAGGAAAAAAGTCCTTATATACTTAGCCATAGAAACTTTCCTCTTTTAGTGATTTAATATTTTTCAGGAAATGTATCAATGCTATACCAGTCAAGCTTTTCTGTAAGCATTAACCAGTGAAAACCTTTCTGAAACCAAAACCAAACCAAAGTTAGAAGTCAGTAAAATGAACTTTCCAGGAAATGTTTAGGACTGTCCAGGGAATAAGAGAATGGGAATCTGTGTAAATAATGCAGCAACAGACTGCTGAATAACTCTGCTCTTCAAGAAAAAGTAATCGGACAGATTAAAAAGCTTCTAGTATTGTTTTACAGTAGTTCGCTATTATTAACCCCAGAGGGAAATTGCTTCTCTGCATTTAACCCATCCCTGGGGGGGGGGGGGGGCAGTGAGCTGCTAACAACATGCAGCACCCAGGGAGTGTCTTACTCAAGGACACACCTGGCTGTGCTGGGATTTGAACTGGGAGACTTCAGCATCCCAGTTCTACCCATAGAGCCACCTTGTGTAACTGTCTCAATACACGGTAATGAAATACACCTATTGTCAAAAAATAGACATTTATTTCCCAGTTACATCTCCCCCAACTATAATACTTCCCATTTTTAGGACATGGCTATGAGTTTGTGATTTACAAATAAAATACTTTATAGACAGGATTTTAAAATCAATAAAAAACAACAAAACTATTTTGTATAAATAACAATTGTTTATGTATAAACATATTAGCCAGATCTATATTTTACAACAGACGATTCCTTCTGGAATACAAGTTCCCATCTTCAGCCTCGACGAAAACTGAGCTAAAAAAAAAAGAGTGTCACATGTTACACTCCTGGACAAGCAGTCTAGGTGCACCGTACCTTCACAGATGCTCAGTTATGCAGCACCCATCATGGCCAACATCAAAGTTCAATTGACTGTAATGGCCAGTTACTCAAGCAAACAAAACTACCAACCCACAATATGACTTGGAGAAGTAGACATTTCCAAAGACTTTTGGTATGTGCCGGATATAGGCAGTTATGCCAGGCAGTGACAGTTTATGTGCTGTTTTATGACTGAGGTTTGTATGAAAGCTTTTGGCCCCAGCAGAAAACAACACACCAAGCACAACAATCAACTGTCTTCTTGGCCTCCTGACTGCTGTGAGCTTTTCCAGCCAGTTAAAATTTAACAGCAAGGATATAATCAGTGACCTGGTGAAAAAGCAATTCCTTTGAAGCTTTCTTGGGTTCATATCAAAGCTTTTCAGTTATTAAACATTTCAAACGTTATCAATCTTGGTTACACCTCCGATCTGCACTGCGGTTTAATGCTAAACCAGACATTAAATGGTTAGTTTTACAGCATTTAATTTTTATGTCTGCTGATGGATAATTTTACATTATATAATTCTGAAATTTTATCCACCATAGGTAATAATAATGGAAATGAGATTCAAACAAGGAGTTAGTAAGGTTATCACCAAAATAAACATAATTATTATTATGTCTGTTTTATGGCATTTTCCTCTGTAAAACTACCTCTGTGACTGTCTACTGGAGTGGTTTTATTGGTTATATCTACATTACACTAGTTACCTTTGTGACCCTCTACACTACAGTACTTACCCTTATAGACCCTCTACACTACAGTACTTACCCTTATAGACCCTCTACACTACAGTACTTACCCTTATAGACCCTCTACACTACAGTAGTTACCTTTATAGACCCTCTACACTACAGTACTTACCCTTATAGACCCTCTACACTACAGTACTTACCCTTATAGACTCTCTACACTACAGTAGTTACCTTTATAGACCCTTTACACTACAGTACTTACCTTTATAGACCATCTACACTAGAGTACTTATCTTTGAGACTCTCTACACTATAGTACTTACCTTTATTACCCTGTTCACTACAGAAGTTACCTTTGTGACCTTCTACATTAGAGTTGTTACCTTTGAGGCACACTGGGCTCCAGAGTATCCAGGTCTACATGCACATATGTTGGGTCTCACACAGCGACTTCCATATAGGCATTTCTGCTGGCAAATGGCTGTGGAGAAAGACCGAGACATCAAGCATGACCCAAATGGCAATACATCAGTAAGTGCAAAAACACTGACAGGCTTTATAGCAGTGCTATTCCATAGGAGATCATGTCAGGATCTGACTTGCAGTCTTCAGTGTTCATTCCTGCTGCACTGTCAGAGCATCAGTGGTTAATACCATCACCCCATTAAATCCTGGACATGAATAAGTGTCTCTCTACTCAACAAAAATCTGCTTTATTATAAACTTACACTGCAAACTTTATATACTTCATGTCTATATTGTGATTTTTACAATGGCACATACATGGAGATTTACTAATGGCCATTACTGTTTTATTAGACTAATAAAAAACATTACATGAGGAAAACACACACAATCTTATTTAGAATCTCTCCAGTTCTAACAGAGAGTATAGAAAAACAACTTAGAGAAAGAGCAATAAATTATTAAGAAAATACAAAACATCTTCAGTAATTATAAGCTGCAGTTGCATATTCTAATAGATTAAAGTTTATATGTGCAATGTGCCTTACATATGATATGTTATTGCTCATGCGGCCAGTGAGGAGCGGAGACTCGTAAAAATTTCTCAATAAAGTGGCGTAATAGTAAGTAATCATGTCGGCTGGCAGCGATAATCAAATAAAATCAGCTGAAGGTGGCTTTATAGAGGCAGCTGAACTGTATAGTAAAAAAGTGTCAAGCTCACAGGAGCAGGAATAAAAAGAAATAAATAAAGCTGCCACAGGCAACACTAAATAACTCACTTGTTGGTTTTTAGACCAGGCTTGTCAGCAGGTTATTGCTTCACATAAAGCAGTCCGAGCCTTTGAGGGTAACCGGTGAAATTTGGCGAGGGCCTACCGCTGTTGTCTGAACCAGTGCCAGCATGGGGGCAGACAGACAGAGGGGGGCAGAGGGACGAGACCAGGAGGGGATGGACGCGGGGAGATTTCTGCCGATCGGAGCGCTCTACCACGACCCCCAGCAGATACAACAGATGAGGTTTAGAAGTACCAGAGGGGTATGAGATTGAATGCTGTTTTTTTTTTCCCCTTTGGCAGACAAAACGCTGTGCATGTTCTACTCAGCCAGTTCTCATTTCACTAACATGAGAGAGCACCAAGAGGGTCAGCTGTGCTGCCCACAGAGAAGGGTAAAGGAGAAAAGGGTAGAGTCACAGGAGAAACGTTGCCCGCACATGCAAGTGGTACTTCATGAAGGAATCGGTCTTCTGCTTTACATTTATGTCTGGAAGTTGCAAAACTCTTTCGCCAAGGACTCTTACTGCCTACAGGTCTCTGTCAGCGGGGAAAGGAAGGCATCTGTGTGCCTAACCGTTCTCCATTTTGTACTTTCTGAGTGTCCAAAGCCAAGTCCTGTGCAGGATTAAAGGCTGACACAGCGGTCAAGAGAATGGTCACAGTTAACTTCTGTTGTGGGGGGGGGCATGTTTGGAGTTTTGTTGGGGGCTAACTCTCCTTGCAATTAGCTAAATTTCTCCAGTATATAATTTGCAGTTGCTTGAAGCTGGAGATTAAGTTTAAATTTAACGGTGAGATGAAATGCATTTTAAACTGCTTGAAAGCCCTGAGGTAAATAAATCTTGGCTGAATCCAGAAGCATCGTATCATATTTATTACACAGTCTGGAGGATAATGGCATGACCTGTGGGAAGGAGGTACTCACGGACTTGGCAGAGTGTCCCCTCCCACCCTGGAGAGCATTGACAGGCATTGGGGCCAATGCATTCTCCCCCGTTCAGGCACTTTCGTAGACAGCTGGCTGTGAATGCAGAACAGAGCTGGCTGTGAGATCCCGCCCCCAGCCAGGACCCACTCAGCACAGGATGTGGTTACAAGGAACATGCTACTTCAAGGTTCCACAGTGCTGGCGCAGCAGAGCATTGCTAGTTAGCTAAACTGCCTCAGTTGCAGCTGTCTGTCACAGCTAAGAGGCAGCATTAAGGGAAACGGGCATCACAGCCAACCGGTGCCAGACACTACCGACATATGGATACTAACTGGAAGACCCAGTGCGCAGAGCAGCACACGACAGGCATACTCACGCTTGTCACACCACTTGCCGCTCCACCCTGAGGGACAGTCACACGTGTCTGGGCCAATGCACCTCCCCCCGTTCATACACATGGGTACACACACACCTGCAAGCGCAAGTACGGGCTGAGCTCACAGTCGAATCCACTAGCTGTCAATACGCTCTGCTAAACAGCTATAAATATGAACGTGTAGGTTCTGAAAATACTTATAATGTAATGGAAACAAAATGAAAAAAGGGTGAAAGGCGGAATAATGCAATGAAAGTGACAGAACCCAAACACCGCAGTATCAGATCCAGGACGAGCCAATCTGTAAATCAAGCCTGCTGTCAGCCTCCTACATTATGTCTCAATATGAGTCATCAGCAATGGCCGCAGCATATTTCATCTCACATTTGCATATATGCTAATAAGCAGAACCATATTCTCTGGGACCTATTCTCATCATTGCTGAAGTGGGACTGGTTCTCACGCCATATGGTCCAATTCACGCCCCGGCTTTCCGATAATCTTGCAATGATGCTGACGGCAAAGCATGAGGCGCGAGAAAGAGACGAAGAGAAAACAGAGGGTGCTCACTCCTCTCACAGCGCCCCCCAGAGGAGCCCACAGGACACCGGCAGACATTGCTTCGAACGCAGCGGCCGCCATTCTTGCAGGACGGGCTACACATGGCTGGATGGGAAATGAAAAAAAAAAAAAGCGTTGCATGCGATTGCCTTGAAATGTTGTGAAAGGGAACTGAGAAACCCATCGGCATCTACCAGCTCAGGAGATGCTCAACTCTCCCAGTGGACCTTATTTGGGATCAAACAGACATCAGCGAAGCTGCAGTCATCCTGCCTCATCTTTCATTTCATGACATCATTCTCCATAAGTCTTGCTTTGTTTTTTTTTTTTTCAGATGCATCTGATGTACTGTATGTATGAATATAGTTGTATAAAACGACCAAGAAGGCAACTGTTCTGTCAGAAATAATATAGATGCCGGTCAATGTGAGGCTAACATGTAAATGTGCTCCTCAATCCTACCGTTTTGACAGTGGCTTCCGTAGAACCCCATGGGACAGACGCAGACGTTAGGGCGAAGGCAGGTACCTCCGTTCAGACAAATGGGACCGCACAAGGCTGGAAAAGAGCCACGGGGAAGAGATTCCCTGTGATCGTTTCAGGAGGCTGAGTAGAGACATCATGCACACACCCTGGGGACCACGACAGGGTGACGAGCGGCACTCCCACTGTACGCAAAAGCACCCCCGCCTGGGGAGACCTAGGTCCCGGTGGGGCCAAAAGGCAGACTTTTTCTTACCTGTCTCACAGGACGGTCCTGTCCAGCCAGGCTGGCACCTACATTTGTCTGGAGATTCACATTCCCCACCGTTGTGACAATGCCTGTTACACACCACTGGGGACAGAATGGGATCAGCAGCACCCCCGTCAAGACATGTTAGGAGTGAGCGCTGTCCCTCTCACAGCCCCGGTGAAACATCCAAACCAGGTCATACACTTACTGGTCTTGCACTGGGGACCCACAAACCCATACGGACAGGTGCAGGTGTCCCGGGCCACGCAGGTACCCCCGTGTTCACATGGAAGTGTGCAGAGAGCTGCCGGGACATGTCAGTTTTATTCAGGTTACAAAAAAGTTCTGCATGTTCTGATAATGTGCTTTCATAAATCCCCATCATGTGTATACTTGTTGAGGCTTCTGGTATGCATTGAAAGTCTACAGTAAGCAATCATGTAAAAAAAGATAAGAAGAAGAGACTTCTAACTGAAGTGTTCATGTGGCTTTGGTGCTGTGAATTGATCTTCATCATCATCATCATCATCATTGTTACTTTTAATAGTTGTAGTAGTAGTAGTAAGGATAAAATACCGATTGCAAGCTTAAATGTTAAGAACCCTAATAAATGCTGCCACTTCTCCTTCCTGCTGTACCTGTACCTGAACTGTGAAACTGTTTTTGAAGACGTTGTCTGTAATAAATTCTAACAAACATTGTTCTGGGGTTTACCTTTCTCACAGGTGTCCCCATGGTAACCTGGCATACACTCACAAACTCTGGGGGCAATGCACCTTCCTCCGTTCTTGCACCCTGGCATGCAGATAGCTGGCAATAAAAAGAATAAATGCTGTCGCTGATGTTTAAAGACACTGTTGCAGAGAATTTCAAACAGCTGTGCATTACCCATGCGGCAGACACGCCCGCTATATCCCAAACGACAGCGACACGTGTTTGGGAAAGCGCATTCCATGTTCCTCCCACAAGGACGTCTGCACACGGCTGAAAAAAAGCAGCAAAGAAATGTGGAATTAGAAAACTGATTACTTTGACCTTCACCTGCATAGGGTTCAGGGGGTAAAAACACACATACACACATGCATGCAAATGCATGCCATGCTCAGGCTTATACGTTCCCACGTGGGCACACACACACACGCAAATGCACTCACATTTTACAAACCCATACAAATGATTTTGTTATTAAACCATTTTTGCCTGGAATTAAAGAGTATTAAATGTCTTCCAAAAAATAAAAGTGAACTAAAGACAAACTCTGAGCTGGCAAAGTAGCCCAAGGTGACTTTTTCATGCAGCCTTGGATGGTTTTGAAGAAGCAATAGAGTTTATGTCTTTCTGAATGCCACGATCCATCAATTCAAGTCATTGAGGATGTGCTGTCTATAACTCTTCATAGCCAGAAGCAACAGCAAGAAACTGGCTATAATCTAACGTGTGAGAGTGACAGTACCTCTGCAGGCCAGTCCATCTCCAACATATCCAAGAGGACACCTTCCACATTTGAAGCCCCCCTCTGTGGTGGGCTCACAGGCGACTCCTGGAAAGCAAGGCATGTCAGCACAGGTCACAGGGCCCTTGGGAAGCAATGTGCTGGCCACCGTGGTGTGATTTGTGTGTACTGGGGTGATGGCTTTGAATGAGAGGCTCTGAACTCCTCTGACCAGGACAGCACCAATGTTGAGCCCCTGGGGATCTACAGCCTCAGATTTATCCTTGTCCAAGGTCCCGTCAGCAGGGAATTTAGGTTCGGGGTAGGTGAAGGACAGAGAGGCAAGGGAAGTCTTCAAGGCACGGGCTTCTGGGATCTCAGCTCTCATTGCATCCCAATGCCTTGTTGAGATTCCTGGACTACTGGTAGATCTCTGGCCAAAAACAGGCTTCAATACACAGAGGTGAGCCATGCAGCCCTCTTCAGTTGTGCCGTCGTCTAGGGCGTAGTCCTGGGAAGCAGCGGAGGTGGGGCTGCGAAGCTGCAGAACAGCTACATCATTAGACTTTTGAGGGATGGGAAGAGGGAAGCCTGCTTTAGTGGGGTGGGAAATCGGAGCTGGCAAAGAAAGGTCTTCCTCAGCCTCCCTCGATGGCTGCATGAGCGGAAGAGGCCAAGACACCTTATGACTTTCATCAGCCCAGCTGCTCTGGGCTTCCATTAATCGGGACTCCACACGAACGGGAGCTAGAAAAAGCAGAGAGATGTAACTGTGTTATTTTAATAAAACATGCAGTATAAATTGACTTAAAAGGTGCACATGTCCGAAGCCACTTGCTAAGTTTACAGTTTCTACTCATTTACTCTTTGGAATTCAGCACAAGTGCTCTAGGGATGAGATCTCTCTGCCTTTGAAAATGTTACCTTCTGCTCAGAGCACATATCGTCCAGAAATAAATAAGGCATGGGTTATGTATTGTCTCATTACTTTTTCTATCCTCACTCACGATTTATTTTGAAGTATTTTATTTTAAAAATTACACACAAAGGGAAGGTTCAGTTTTATGAAACTGGTCGCGTTGGTCAAAATCCGTCAAACATTTTCCTTCAAATGCCACACTGATGTCTTAAATGACATACACACAAAAATGAACCAGCTTGTCTACTGCACAAAACTGCTGTAATCCCTTCCAATTGCAGGCAATTCTTTACTTTGTTGCATGTAATTTGAATAATTTAGCTTTTGAGTGTAGACGAGCGAGCGAGCTGGGAAGTGGCAGAGGATGTGACACGCTCAAAACAAACAGCAACAAAAATAACTACAAATTTTTCCTCTGGCGCAAGACAGGGAAGACACACGCATGTGTGCGCACACGCATACACATTATATTGTACATAAAAACCAGTGAAAATATTAGAGGACTGAACTTGCCCATAATAAAAGACATTCAATATTATTTGGAATGTTGGTGAATCTGCAGAGGCATCATGGTCATCAAAAAAGTTTTTTTTTTTTTTTTCCCATTCATACCCAGCAAACACAAAACGTTGAAATAACGTTAGCTACACGTTTAGGGAACGTTAGGAACGTTTAGCTAACGTTATTTCAACGTTTTGTGTTTGCTGGGTATATATTTTTACATGCACTACCTGATTGTTACATATATGCAAATGAGTGAAAAACCAAAGGACAAACCGACAGAGTATTTGTTGACGGACGTTCCTGCTGACACAGTCGGATCACATCCTGCATTGACTTTCTCAGCCAGTTAGATCTGCTCTTCTGTTTTTCCTTACATATCACACTAATGCACGAGCATCACATCGAATGTGTCTGTTGACCACAATGACCAACCATGTTTACTGATGTATTTCCCATAGGTCCACTTTAGTCCCTGATCTTACTGAAACACCAGCCAGTTGAATAGTCTTTGTAACTGAAGCTCCTGCCATCCGTGCCCCAACAATGAACCCTCTGTCAAAGTCACTTAAGTCTTTTCCTCTTGTCATCTGAATCTGAAATCAGAATCAGCTGTTCCTGCTCAACATATTTATACGTGCCTCAGAGCATGACTGGATGTTCACTGCTCAGTTGCACTATGCACTGCCCTTGTGTGGAAGCATCTGCGTTCGTTATGTATCTCCATTCATTTATACAGCTTTGTCATTTTGATAATGTTATACAGCAAGATTTGTGGTTGGCCTAAGGGGGAAACAAACTGGCTTTATACTCAAAACAGAGCTAGTTTTCACATGTCAAGAGAGAGAGACTGTTTAGTATATTTAAATTTGTTCAATAAAAGTAAAGCAATAAGCGAAAAACAAGCTGAAATGGAAAATAAAACAATAAAACAGTTTAAGCCGTTGGCTTGAAATTGCCAGATCTTATAAGCAGTCATAATTATTATCAGGTTTCACAGCTAAATGAAAAGCAGTATATTAACCTTGTCATACTTTCTTTTTCTCCAACATCATCACACAGCATGAGGGGTCAGTGCAAAATCAGAAATTTACATGGAAAATGCACAGCAGATTTTTAATATACTTACATTACACACACTGCACCCTCTGCATTATTAAGCATAATAATTCCCCAGCAGAATTTTTCTCAGTCATGTCTGCACAGTGTATTGCCGATAACTTTGTGATTACATTCAAAATTCCCTTTCCTAATGCAATTTCAAGCAAAACATATAGATGCTAGAACACTGCGAAGCATGGTAAGCGAATTATCGCTCACGCCAAGAACGTGTAGGTGAGATTTGTCTCTGAGCCAAGTCGACACTCTTACCAGGATGCTGTCTCTTGGAGCACGTGCGTCCATTGCCGTGGTACCCAGGGGGGCAACGTCCACAGACGTAGCCTGTGTAGGGAGGTCTTAGGTCGATGCACTGTACACCCGGGAAGCAGGGCCGGCTGGTGCAGCTGGTCCTCATGTGCAGTGGAGAGGCGGATCCTGGAGGTGAGTTGAGGAACAGGGGGAGGGGGGGCAAGTTATTATATGAAGAATGAAGACCAGCTGGAGGCACTGCCATGGCAGTGTCAGCACATTAAATCCATCTTCAGTTCTGCCCCGCAATTCACTAGGACTAAGTCCCTGACTCCAGGATAATTGCAGGGATAATTCTGTGTAATTTTCCCCTGGCTTTACAGTTGCCATTTTAACACCTCCATATTTTACGACTGCTCATAATTCACGTTTATCTTAGCCCAATACATTTAAAAAGTTCCCAGTACCCCTAACATGCTTGCACCTATTAAATCTGACAAGTAAATTAAACACGACAGGAGCACCCTTAAAGTCAGAGCTGTGGTCACAAATCGCTGAATGACTTTAATTAAAACAGAGGCTCCTAAATTACTAATTATATTCATAGCACTTTATGATTCCCTGCGTGTCACCGGATAACAATTTTTAAAAGGAGAGTGAGGGAGATAGAGGGGAAAAAAAGCCTTTTTTGCTCGACAGGCACTTTTTATTTGTGGATGCTAATTAGGCTGGGTCAAAACGAAGGCTCGAGGTGAGAATGATTGAGTTGGGATCGAGGTTAGCCACTGAGACAGTGTGGGGTCCTGAGGCTTCCTGCCGCACGTCACTCCAGCACCTCCTGTGTTACTCCCTCCTGTCACCGTGCCGGCTCTGCCTCCGCAGACCCTCTCCCGCGGTGTGGCTCCAGAACTCTGCGTGAAGGATTACTGGAGTGGCTCCATTCATCAAACACCGAGAGGCATTTATTAGACCCCTAGGTTGCCAGAATCGATGAACGGAGATGGCGTAGACTAGGTTGCCTCGTGTCTGTGATTTGCCATGTCTGTGAGAGTAACACTGTGGGGGAGGTTTTGCTTCCTGCCCGATCGGTCAAGGAATCACTTTGGTGCATGAAGACATGGTCTCATATGTGCGCGTGTGAGTGTGTGTGAGTGTGTATCTCAAAAATAAAATCTCACCATTGGTTTCACGCCACCGGAATTTTGCTTAACAAACAGTTCCACGTTTTTGAAAGTGTCAGTTGTCTAGCTTGCAGAAGCAGAAGCAGACCGGCACTTATTAGCGGCGCAACAAACACGCTGCTTCAAAAACGTGCGTCTTTCGCCTCAAAAACACCCGCGTCGCTGTCTCTCATTGGAAAAAAGAGGATTTATGGGCCTTATGATTACACATTTCAAGGGTTATTGCCTGCAATTTTGGCCCTATTTCAACAAGGTCAGCTCAAATCCCTGAGACAATGGGCAGATTTATGGAGCCTGAGGGATGACATATTGCACCGTGCATGTTTCAGTGTCATCTCCAGCGCTAAGTGTGATGACAGGCAATCTGCAAAGCAGTAACATTGTATTAGCATCGCTGCCAAAGCAGATAAAGAGCTTGCCTGAGCAACGGGCTGATTACAGGGTGACTTGCTGAGCTACCTTGACCCAGGGGCTCATTCGATTCTGCGAGGTGGTACGGGGACTGAATGGGATGCGAACACACCGTGCGACCTCCCGCGTTTAAGGCGCTTAATGGGCACAAGCAATGAGGAAGGACAGTATAATGGCATGACGGCAGGAGCGAACGGAGCAGATTTATTCTTGACTCGCCGCATTTGTTTTAATGAGTGGAGGTGGAGGTGATCTGAGCAGTGCATACACAGAATGATATCAGTTTGAATTTGCATTCAAAAAGGATGAGCATCTATCTGTACAAGTCAAGCATGCACTTAACCCCAACTGCAGAATGCTCTGACTTCAGGAATATCTGCCACGCCATCGAAGGTGCTCCTTAATGACTGCCTTCACTTGTTGTGTAATCTTTGAGGTTGCATTGTGAGTTGTATTATTGTATGTGCCACAACTTAAGATGCAAAAAAGGAGAGTGGACTATATCATTAACAAACTAGATGCAGTCATCATTAATTCTGTGTTAACGGCTTGTAGCGTGATCTTTCTGCCACTACTGATAAGTGAAGCGACAGACAAGACGTGCTAAAAAATCCACGAGCTTCCTGAACTTTTCTTATGTAAGGCCTGCTAAATGTACTGCACCACTAAAACTACACAAAGTTACTCTCTGCTTTTATAGCTAATGCTGAGTCAGGAGTTTAATATTTATCACAGCCTTTTTTGCCTTGTCTTTTAATGCAAGTATAAAGGTCTACTGTCTGTTTATTCGTCTTACCCATAGCCTTTGTGATACACCCTTTTTCATATAAAGTAAAATGATCAAAGATAATATTTTTAGTGCTACCTTGCCAGCCTACTGATTATTTAAACAAACAACTATGTTCAACCTGTTTAACTGCCAGATCCTGCATGCTTTATGAGTGCAAAGCAAAAACTCCACCAGTCAGCCCACAGTCTGCTGTAGTATATAAGAAAAAATATATACCCCCCACCACCCACTCTACACACATCGCTATGTTGATACCAGACAGCCATCCACCCAGTAAACCTTGCTTTGCCTTACGTGTGGGGAATTCTTAAGCACGAAGCGGTTACACACGAAGTGTGATGCTGATTTGGAAAGGAGATTACACGGCAAGCCGGAGACCTGGGAAGAACAATGCAGCTCCGCTGAAGCGCGGCACACTCCTTAATCTTTTTTTTTTTTCTTTTTTCAGGGAGCGTGTTGTCCTTTATGCAACCTTATTATATTAAGGCTAATGTAGGGGAAAAAGGGACTGCTATGCCTAATTAACAACAGGCGCAAAAATGCTGAGAGGGAGATATGGGAAGAGCAGGAGGGAAATGTAGAGTGCCCTATTCCGAACAGCGATGCATGTAGCGGGCGGCTACGCGGGCCTCTGGTTTGGCGGGCAAGCTTTAATGAACGGAAGAGCTGGCCAAATGAAGTGATGGCAGGGAAGTCATACAGAAAACAAATGTGTGTACAGAAGACTGGAGACAGAAAGGACACAAAGGGTGGGGGGAGGCGTTGGGGGGGGGGCGGCAAACAATACTTGCCTTTACTGGGCGCAGAGGATCTGAGCATCTTGCTGCCTGCTGCGGTGGGGATGTGCTGAGGCTGTTGACTGGGCTCAGGAGTGGGACCAGAGGATGAACCTGGGTCTGGAGGTAGAGGACAGCCCTGAAGTTGATCGAGGGGCAGACGACGGCCAAATGAGTGCACAACTGCCTTTTAGGCAGAGAGACACCTGGAGGAAGGACTGGACTCATGTTTAATGAGTTTCATCACCTGCAGGGGGAAGCTATCTTGTCATACTGAATCTTAAACACCCTAAAGATAAACCTAAAAATAAATCACCTTCTAGAGGCTGCATTTTCTTTGCATATTTATACACTCAATACGCTATCTTGCACTGCTTTTTGTGACTTTGACATTTGTATCCACCTTTCTCCAAAAACCATAGCCTGCCACTGCAGTTCTGTGGGGAATTACTACTTTGCTCAGAGGATTGTCGCATCGCAAACAAAATCTGTCCTCTATTGATCTAGACTGCGAACAATGAATACTGTTACCACCAGGGGGCGATCATGCCATTCCCTACCAAAAGAGCAGCTACACCTTTAACGTTAGAGTTGTACAAGCATCTTCCTGCCTATTTGATATCCTGATCCTATACTGTCAAAAAATTGGTTGTTAAAGGGAGAAATAAATTGGTATTTAAACTGAAATTTTGATGAAGAACGAAAGAGAATGTGATAGATATTTTCAGATTCCCATTTTTGGATCTCTGCCCATTGTTTTATAAAAGGGTGTGAGTGAAGGATGTGCATATGTGTGTATGGACATTTGTGAAAGTGTGGGTGAAAATGAATGTTTTTCAGGTAAAGGGCTGGTTGGTGGGAAATGCGTTTTTCACTCAAAGCTCCACAGCGGATCTGAAGGCAACAGAATTGAAGCTGAGCGGAGACCAACGTGGCAGGAGAAAGGGAGTGATTGATGACAGTGAGCTGCGAAAATGGCAACTCAAATAAGACAAAAAGCGGGCGGGGAGGCAGAGCGCGCGGCCCACATAAGCAGAGCCGAGAGGCACTCGGCCACAATGGACCTCGGAAAGGAAAAGGTGAAAAAGAAAAAAAGAAGCGTCTAGACGGGGAATAAAGAACAGAGAGTGCTGGAGACAGTGGGGATATGTCATAGCTGTGTGAAAGAGAAACTAAGAAACTAAGACTGGCACACTGAGACTGGCACACTGAGACTAGGACATCGTGTCAGGGTCACTTTACACAGGAGCTCCATGGATGTTTCCTCCCAGTCACAAGAACCTCCTGCTGGTTCTCATCAGTCCTGGTGCACGAGACAGGTGCCGGCTGAATCGGCACTAGCGGGACAACATTCTGGGCCACTAGGGAGGAGAGTCCGCCGTCACATGGAGCCCACAGGCCAATTAATTTCAGCTATTTATGATGCCGCTTGTGAGAGTGGTTACTGCAGCGCTTGTACGTGAGTATGTGTGGTGAGCGCTCAGTTTGCGGCAGGCCAAGAACGAGGACAAGCGAAAACGCTTTCCCGTAAATGGACAAACACGAGCCACGATGGAAAGCACGCACAGAATGAACACGTGGTCGGTGTGATGGAGACGTGACCCTTCATATTTTCGATTCCTTCCTGGAGAGGGTTCTAGTGGCTATTTCCGATGTTCCTGTGCGAGTTCGACAACACCGGAGTGGAGAAAAACATTTTAAATCAATAATGAAGCTTGAAAATCACCTGGTGATGTCTCCCCCCCACCTGACCTTTTCTATTCCTAGTTACAGCACACAGGCCAGTGGGAGTGGGGGGGGGGGGGGACCTGTGATTCCCACTGGACATGACCTCCTGACACCCCTTATATTGCAGGGCTGTCAGTGACACCTGCTCAGATTTGCAAATAAGCACTTACTCTTTAAATCCAATTCACGAGGAATCAGATCTATGCACAAGGCCAATTACACACGGTCAATCATGCACACATGCACATATGCAAACGCAGAAATACAGACACCTACACTGTAGACCAGTTTTGCTACTGGTTAGGAACCAATTTTGTGATGCTGTCAGCAGCTGTTTTTCAGTGGAAACAAGCAGAACTGGTCACGTTTTGGCGTCAGCACCAGGAAACGTATTGGTCCGCAGAAACACAAAGACATACTGCCACACAAACATGCATGTTGACTCTTAATGCACAACAGATGGATGTCAGACAACATGCACCTGAACAATTACATCCATCAGAAAATGCAGATTTGTTATTTATATTTTCAACTTCTTTTCCTGTGTATGTTCTGTATCCACAGAAACTCAACAGACAGCTGGAGTTCACTACTGACAACTTGCTTTCACTATGCAATAAAGTCAGATTCAAGTTTACCAGTACATTTATTAGTAACAGACAGAGTTAAATCAGTGACAGTGTTTGTTTAAATGACAAATATTAAAATTATGTTTAAATGAGATATTGGATCTATATGGCTAACTCAGAGAATCTATAGGGCTAGTTATGAATGTCATGATCCAGATGGAGACTTCAACTGAATGACCCCTCTTCCATGAGAATCTTCCGTCATTAAGCCCTATTCCAGCTGTGTCTCTCTTTGGGGGACTTGCACCTTTTCTGGCCCTCAGCAGGGAGTGTGGAGGGTTACATGACCAGGCACCGGAGGTGCGTAGCACCACACTCACCCGAGCAGGTGTGTCCGTTTCCCAGCATGCCCTCTGGGCAGCTCCCGCAGCTGTACGAACCCATGCTATTGGTGCACGTAGCACCAGGAAAGCAGGGGGCCTCTTCACATTCATTTACATCCTCGTCACATGTGGCACCTACAGTGGCAAGGGATGGCATGAGTGAAAAAGATTAGCCTCTGTGTGTGTGTGTGAGTGTGTGTGTCAGGCACATGTCACAACACAAGCTATCAAACTATGTATTTTCACTTTATTATTATTTATTATTATTATTACTATTATTAAGGTAAAATGAAATGCGCCTTAAGTTAAGTACACAATGTTTTCACTAGTACAAAACAATTTTTTTGTGTCAAATTTTACTGATGAGGCTGAGAGTGTGTGTGAGTGTGTATCTCAAATTTAGTACTGATGGTCCCAGGTGTATTAAAAGTCATGAAAAACTGAACTAACATAAAACCTCGCCAAGACCGCAGAGGAAACACAAGCTGTAAATCAGCTCCACATCTTCAACACTCCCGTGGTCAGACTTTCACACTACCCACTAAAGCATACAGTCACACTAGGTCAGCTGCGTACACTCTCATGTCAAACATTTCTAACAACCGACAAGCTTATGTTTGTCCTTATTTAACAATGCTAAAAACTTTTTGTTCATATATAAAATACAAAGCTAAATAAAACAATACAGAAACGTTTCAACAAGTTCATAATAGAAAAATATCTATGACTCTAACAGATACAAGTGGTCTCAAATTGTCCCCTTGGAGACAATACAAGCTGCTATTGTACAGTTAGCAGAAAGTGGTGATGGTACTGCAGGTAGTGGAGCAAGAGAGAGAGAGAGCGAGAGAGAGAGAGAGAGAAAAATGAGGGGGGGAGAGCCACTGCTTTGCACTGCATTCTATAAAGAGTTGCAGCAGTTTCTCCCTCTCCTCTGGTTTGGTGTTAAGGCTTTGGTTTGTGGTGTTGTGCCAAGTCAAAACATGGCATACACGCTCTGTAGATGCTGAGCATGACAACATGAACAAATGAAGAAACGCCTTTACATTGTGAAAACAGTATGAAACAAAGGAACATGTTAATGTCATTTCACTATAATGTTAACAATATCATTACCAAAAAGGCAGTTCACATGTTGCTAGTGATACAATTATAACAGTATATACCATATATACACTGTATGTCTATATCAAGTTATATCACACTGTATGTCACTACGAGTTGCAGCACTTCAGACTTGCGACAAAAATTGCTAAGAAATGCAGAACTCATTGCGAGATAAGGCGTATGACTGTTCTAGTCATAAGAGCTCACTGCAACAGATGCTGAAAAGCACAAATAGTGTATATAAAATTTATAGTACTTTACAGTTATAATAAGTAGTGATGTTATCAATAATACATTTACTTTTTCAGTGTTATAGTTTATATATTTACGCAATATCACACGAGAAGGAGTGTTAATGTACTGAATATCGGCATGGCTGTGATTCAGTCATAGGCACAAGGGTGCTTTTATACAACAGATTTATAAATGCCATTTATTAGTTCACTGTAATAAGTGACAACATATTATGATTTGGTTTATCATTAAAGTTTGTGTAATTAACAAATATTAGAACGATTGTTATTAAATGTCCCAGTGCCGTTATCGAGTAATATCCGCATTCTCGGAATGCCTCTTATCCAGTCAAACCAAACCAAATTTCTTGGTTGGAACTAACTGTTGTATAAATATATTTAATATATAGCATTTATTATTACTCACTTTAAATGTGTTGTTCTTTTCAATTGAAAATTACTTATGCAATTATTCATTTTAAAAGTGATAGCATACATATATATAGACAAACATGAATATACATCATAAACGTACAAGTTCTTCACCATATTCCTTTGTGTTATTGACATTGTTCAGCACCTCTGCAACCCACTGTGCAAGTTCAATAATCACCTCAGACCTTTATTTCTCAAATCGAAGTAGGTTACTGAGAAAGTTGTAAAAGTATCCCTTCTCTGACACAAGAGCAGTCATGAGTGCTGGGTCGGACAGCACAAAAATAGCATCCTTGCACTGTGAATTAGATTTAGGAGAAACTGGAAATCGAATCACAAAGGCGAACCTGTTAGTACATGGTCCAGTTAGACAGGGGTGGGAGGTTTGATCCATGTGACAAGGTCAAGTTTGGCCAAGACATCAAACCTATTTTATGGAGATAGCAGCTCTTTACATTCGTTCTCCTCTTCCTCAAAATCCGCCGACATGCTATGCATGCAAAGTGACATTTTATGCAAATAGACACAATAAAAGCACATAGCGCCATACCAATTAAGCTGTTCAAGGCTATGCTGCAACTTGGACACAAGAGCTGACGTGACGTCCCATATTTATGTCATCACTGAATGTTTCATGTTCTGCATAAAGGTAGGAGTGACAGCAAAACTCTCAAGCAGAACAAATGACTTCATCGCTTCCCTAAACCCATGTCTGCGGTACGATTGTCCATCAGGCTCAGCATCAGTTCTCAGTGACATTGATTTTATGGCATTTTGACAGCAGGAAATATGAAGACCTTCTACAAGACCCATAATGCCCTTTCATCATGGATATATATGAAGAGGTGCTGTGATTGGTCTTCCTGTTGGTGTACAGTAGTGCTTTCAACCTTGGTCCTGCTAGATCACGGTGTGTGTGTATTAAACAACTCTTTATAAAGCTGTCAGCACGATGGCAAAATTGATTCAATTAGTAAAACAATTAGCGCCATTAATTGTGCCTGAGTGGTTTACGCATATTCTGGTCTGCCTTGACCAAACCTGAGTATTGTCCTGACAAATGCAAAGAAACATCTGTAAAAGCAAGCATATAAAAAGATCTTGACATGCTCCCTTGGTGCGCGCGGGAGGTGGTTTGAGAGCTCATTACCTTGCAGCCCAGCGGGACAGTTGCAGCGGAAGCCTCCATGTGTGTCCACACAGGTGCCAGCTCCGCATGGGGCAGACAGGCACTTGCTTGCCCTGTCCTGACAGCGGTGTCCAATCACACCCGGGGGACACATACACAGGTACTCTCCGCTTCCTGGAGGAAACCTCAAATCCGTAACACATGTCCCACCATTTTGGCATTCACAAGGCTTCACCGTAACCTGCAGGAATTGAGCAAGGGCCCAGAATTAAACTAAATAGGTACAAGTCCTGGTCCAAATTCTTCTCAAAAAAGACGTGATAATATTCAGATTGTAGATTATCTTCAAGATACAACTTAATGCATTGATTTTCACTATTTCAACAAATAACAGTAAACTCATTGCCCACCTCTTTGAACAGAAGAACAGTTAGCTTTGCTTGCGATTGTCATGTAATTATCACCTGCTACTAACATCCTTGTGATGAACCCTGAGAAATACAAATGAATGCTCAATTTTAATGACCCAGATCTGGTCTAACACTGAGGAAGAGTCGCTGATCTACCGCTGATCATTTCACGTTCATGCCCTTCACCCAGTGTGACCTAAAGATGAAACCCTCTAATGACAGTGGAAAATTGGATAGCAAACACATTCTTCGCATCTGAAGGATAGATTGAGATTATTGTAAGTATAACATATTACTTATTCTAATCTCACTCTGAACTTTGCATGTGTCATATAGTAAAAAAAAAAATGTATTTTCCTTCACATCACAGTCTAACTATAGACCTGAGAGGATATGCTAAAATTTCAGCAAATAAATATAGCCAAAATGGATGTTAAGTCATCTATTTTCATTTGGAACAGTTTATTTTGTGTTAGCATTGCTTTCATAGCTAGATATCTGGAATTTATTCTAAAGCCAAGATTTATAGTTTCCTATTGCTGTCAAAAAGGTATTAAAAAATGCAGTGGCCAACATTTATTTCTTTCTCTGAAACACACAATCTCTGTATACCCTATTCATTCATTCTTATTTCCCTCTGTGCTTCAACTATTTTTGGACAAGCTTTTAAAAGGATTTTGGTACAAATCAATTTATTACATTAAATGAGGTTTCCTTAATATCCATCATTGTCATGATTTAAAAATTACATAAAAATCTAATGTTTTCCTCAGTGTGCATTATTTAATGCAACCAACTCCTATAAAAGCATTTAATCATTTAATCCTTCCTATATATTATATACACACACTCACAAACCCAATTATACACTGTGGGCAAATTGGAAAAGACCAATTAGCCTACATCATATGTTTTTGGACTGTGGGAGGAAACCGGAGTATGAAGCCTGTGTATGCAATTGTGCCCTACGATGGGTTGGCACTCCATCAAGGGTGCCCCCCGCCCTGAGCTACTTGGGATTGCCTCCAGGCCCTGTTGTGACCCTGCACAGAATATGTGGTGTGGAAAATGTATGGAAGGGATGGTGCCTATATATGACAAGAAACCAAGAAATAATGCAGAGTATTAAATAATATTGTTTCAACTTTTTTCCAGATCCAAAAACTTTTATTTTCAGGACTGAATGAAAACATGTCAGATTTTGAACATGTTCTCAGACTTTTTCACCCCTATGGAAGGTCAGTTTTCTTCATTAATGTACTGTTCAAAAGCAAACTGTTGAAAAGTTTTCTTTTCCCCTAAACCTTTAATGAGTATATTATAAAACATTGTGCAGGTCATTCATATATCCCCCCCCCAACAAATGTTCACAACCTCTTCCTTACCAGCACTGCAAACTCTGCCTGCCCATTGCACTCATCTGAAGCAGAGAAGCCAAAGCTCTGCTTTTCCTCTTTCTTCGCCTTCCAGAGGAGCAGGCCGGCTGGAGAGATGGAGCCCCCTGGGGGGCCCGATTCCAGGAGGAAGCGCACGGCCGAGCCCTCGGGATCGACAGCTGAGAGCTGGTACACAAAGCTCTCCCCCACAAAGGTGGTCAAGGGTCTGATTGGCACGTGGAAAATAGGTGGCTGATTGGCTGAGGCAAGATATGACAAAAAAGGAAATTGATCCATCATGTGAGCTTATATAGCTTCACACACACTGAACTCCTTAGGCTAACTAATGCTCCCTGTGAACAGGAAAAGGAACGCAGGAGCTCTTTACATAATTAATGATGCATTCAGCCTTCATTAACAGGCCCTCTGGCCAATATGACCCACTCAGGACAGCATGGAAAAGTATACAAAACACTTAGGGGCAGAGAGAAATGCTCAGAGCATTAAACGCCTGTCCTTGTCCTCATTGATGTTAGTGTGTTTATATAAGATAGCACATGTCACGGGCTGAAGTGAAGATGTAACGGGTCCAAATGTGCATTGTTGTGGGCTCGATGATATAACCAAGCTCGCACAGGTGTCCAAGCCAGAGCTGCTCCTCCACGTTGATCCGGTGTCATGCTACCGTCAGAACGAGGTAATCTGACAGTGCCTGAATGCTTGCCAAGCACTGTGAATAATTTGGCAGTGAAAATCATAACCAACTGCTGGAGATTCTTTAATTAATTCATGCTGAAAGTTTTTGTGAGGAAAAAAGCTAACAAAAGGTGACATATAACCTTTCTCACATCAAGCGACAAATTTTCACACAGGCTATTTTTTTGGCTCTTACCAAACCCCTCTTCATCCCACCCACAAACAAAGCAGCAATAAAAAAATCAGATTGTTCTTAACAAACAACTTCTCCTAATCAGTCATCTGATACAGAAAGGAGACCAAGTCCAAAGTTGACCTAAATTATGCAATTCAGCTTCACAAAAATTGGACGGACAAATCTAAATTTACCAATGGTTTTTTTTGGAGAACATTAAATCAACATTGAACTGACACAGTCTAAAATCTCTAAGCTGCATTCTCCAGTGTTCCCTTGACAACACAGCTGTACTTGCTTGCAAGAAGCTTCTAGCTTTACGGACATCTGCTCCACTCACGAGTGCCCCCACATATGAAGCAGGACTCTCTCTCTCATCTCTCTCTTCTCTCTGACAATTACGCTTCCCATGGGATGCATTATTTCCCGTGAAGACATAATGACTCTAACAATTCCTACCACTTCAAACTGCCCTCCAGGAAAGTGCCAGTCACTGGCAGTTAACAAAAGTTCTCCCCTGCCCCTGTATTTGACAACACTCACCCTCCAGTGATACAGCAGATTTTCCTGTCTGTGCACAAGTGCAATCAAAGCATATAAATGCACAACGTACAGTGTGTGGGTGTGTGTTTACCTGTGCGTGAACAAGGAATGCATAATATATGCGCTTATGTGCAACCCTGAGAGTTGGAGCAGCATGTCTGACACTACTTTATAAAAAGTACGGGTGGCACACTGACCCCCTGACAGGAGGGCATGTTCTCAGGACATGTGAGTGTGTCAAAGGAAGAGCATCACAGGCAAATGACATCATGACTAGGCCCCTTGCAGGGGCACAGGGAGCAGAGATCACTCTCATAATACCCTTAACAGAGAGCAGACAAAAGGTGGCAGTCGAGATGAAGTCTGATGAGAACCTAGAGGGAACGTGAGACAATCTGAATGTCAATTTGGATGGCAGAAGGACGACAAAACGAGGCAAGCATGTAATGAAAATCTCAATGAATCCAGAAACAAGGGAGGAAATGCAACGGGTTCTGGGCACCATTGCAAGAAAACAGATCCCAACAGTTCCTCAATCCTCTATTCCCCCTTAACCTTTTATTAGTCAGCTCCATTTTATTGTACGTGTGCACAGCAAATAGCTACTGAAGAAATGCAACTATGTCTGCAAAAAAGACATCGAATATGAGAAATGTTGTAACACACACACACACACACACACACACACACACAGGCATTTAAATACGAATCTCTGAGGTGGCAAATCAATGTGCTGTGTAAAAAACACGTGACAACCAGGTCTGTGTTAAGTCTTTTCACAATGACTGACAAAGATGAAAATTTCATTTTGATTCAGACCAAGGGGAATATTTTGTTTTCATGGCCATCCATCATTTACTTTCCTCTACCCACTGCACCAGGCAACAGCAAAAATTAACCAGCAGCCGTCACTCTGTCGTGGCTTTCCCATCACACCTTACTGCTTGTAAGTAGCATGTGCTTGCACGAAATTTGGACTGCAACTGAAATGAACAAGGCTTTTTAAGGTCTTTTTTAAACAGATCAACAGCTATATTTAAGCCTTGGAAAATTAACAAGTTTGTTTGCAAGTTTAGATTGTCCACTTTTGTTTACAGTGTAACCCACATCGAATCCAATAAGGCTTGTTTTCATCTGAAAACAGCCACCCAATCTAAAGTCACAAATATGTTTGGGGCGTTGCTAAGTTAGTCTATATGTATGTTATTTTGGACTAACAATGTTTTCTCTTTAGAATGCATAAAAATAAAACACTATACTTATCTCTATGACTCATGTCTCTTTATTTACATTAGCACAACTAGGCTGAATTCCGTATAAAGGTACTTGTCTGCTCAAGCAGCCACTTTTCAGGTACACTAATTTAACCACGCCATCATCCCTGATCCCTCCTCCAGTGTCCCCTCTGTGGCTGTCCTCAACACTTGTGAGCAGCAAAGACCTTAACCTTTGACACAAATACAACACAAGTACATGTATACTTTAATGTATAAAAAAAAAAAAACTACACTTCCTGTTTGTTAGAGGGTGATTATGCTAATTCTTCATTGGTTCTAATGCATTATTTGAAATAGTGACATGTCTATAGCAATTTTACAACAGACTTATCAGATAAATACAATATGATATGAATAAAATAGATGTTACCCTAACAGCCACATTTCATTTTACATGTATTCATTTAGCAGATGCCTTTCCACACAAAGCAACTTACAAATGAAACATAGATGTTACAATGAAAATGGCTCCCTGCATTTAACCCGTCCCCTGGGGGAGCAGTGGGCAGCCATTATTCAGCATCCAGGGAGCTAGAGCTGAGTGTCTTGTTCAGGCGCACACCTGGTGGCTGGAGTGGGATTAAAACTGGAAGACTTCTGCATCCTAGCCTGATGTTCTACCCATTGAGCCACTGGCTGCCTTTGGTAGTTGGTGAGGAGTGTTGTGCTGGAGATAGCAGAGCCATGTTGTTGACCATTACAGGCAGATCCTAAGCTTCTCATGACAATGAGACCGAACTCTGCTCGTCCTTTCTTCTTGTTTGCTTTGCATCATTGCATCATACATTTTGCATAGCTGTTTCTGCCAGCAGTTGTATTTTTGCTGCACTAACCCTTTAGTTCCTTTCTGACCCTCTCTGACCTTACTTCCCAGTGTCGGGCAATTTGCATGACTTTTCGCCACAAGAAGTGCCAACAAATTGAATACCAGCTGTACTACCATGAATATACAGCCAAAAAACTGCAATGCATTTTGCAAATTTTTTGAGTCTCATTTGCACTGAGAAACCAGTCTTTCAATATTTTCCTACATGGTTTATGTGGTATGCTGCTGGCTTTTTCTGTTCTAGCAACTTCCTTATAAACCTATGCAAGAGGCTTGACTTGTAAACCACTTTGATGTTTTCGGACACAGTTGTAATCTTTCGTTCAGCTCCGCAACGAGGCTTTGATCCCCCTGGGTTGACTGATGTCGCCCGGCGATAGGGACGTGTCCATCAAGATTGCAGGCTTATCGCATCAGCCCTATAAGTCAGCCAAATGGGGAGGTGGGGGAATCAGAGTGGAGGGTGGCAGGAGAAGAGGTGAATTTATTCCACAGCTTAGAGGATGGAAGTTGTTTTTTTGAGGGGAGGTGCAAATGTGTTATTGAGTGGCATGTGGACTGGAGGACATCCACACAGGCTGAATGACAATTGCCACAGTTTGACTCAAGGCCCCCAACCGGATCCTGATTTAATTGCATCCCTCTGTGTATGGAAAACACGCCCATGTTACTGGTCTCCTCACGCACCCTTTATGACCTTGATATATGTTTTTGGAAAGGATGTGAGGTTCGTGTACAGCCAGGTGTATGGAAAGAGCTGTTCCTCTGCATATCAACATGGAAATTACACCTACTTTAACTTCTAGGGTTATGATCATAAATCAGAAGGCCTTTAATGGAAGCTATTTCAAGGAAACCTTGAAATAATACTGTCCCTGGAAAGTTAGGATTCTTTTCCCCTCGCAGGTCTCCAATAATTCTCTTTGTCTGTATTTAAAAAGTCAACAATACCCTACTTTAGCATGTGCCATGAATAATCCTGAGCTGGCGTCTGCCTTAAACATCTGTGTGCTTATGCTATCTGGTGGTCAGCTGCATTCCATTCTCCCCTTATGGTGATAAAAGCGTCTCATGTATTACAGTGGTAAAACTCATTAGGCCAGGTTCACCTCCCTGCATACTGACATTGTTAAACCACTTGATGTCTCTCCAGCCATACTGTTTGTCATCAATGCATTTGGTATTACTTATACAAAAACATGCTAAGGGCAGCTCAGAATCAAATGAACTGTATGTCCATAGAATGTGAGAAGAACCCACAAACTACATAACACATGTAGGAACAGTGAACTGTAGTGTAATAACACGTAGGAACAATGAACAATACTGTAATAACATGTAGAACAATGAACTGTGGTGTAATAACATAGGAACAGTGAACTGTAGAGTGAAAGCATGTAGGAACAGTGAACTGTAGTGTAATAATATTTAGGAACAGTGAATGGTAGTGTAAAAGCATGTAGGAATTGTGAATGAAAGTGTAATAACATGGAGGAACAGTGAATGGTAATGTAATAGCACGTAGGAATTGTGAACAGTAATGTAATAGCATGTAGGATTTGTCAATGAAAGTGTAATAACATGTAGGAACAGCTAACAGTAGCGTAATAATGTATAAACAGTGAATGGTACGGACAATAACACGCAATAACGTAGGAGCAGTAAACAGCAGCACAGTAATATGTAAGAACAGTAGCATCATAACGTTCTGTTAGAGGTCTGCTTATACGTGAAAGAAACAGTATATTAACATAAGAATGTACTCATGTAGTACACTCCAAATGTTTAAATAAACATAGAAAATACAAGAGCAATTAGACTTTCTGGAAGACTGTGCCAATTAAAAAAACATGACAAACCATTCACTTCACACTTTGTGTAAAGGTAATTTAAGATGCAACCTATGCTACAAAATAACCAAAGCTAGTACTGGTGAGCAACTGATAGCCCAAAACAAGTGCAAGTCATGACAGCAAAAAATGTAAAGTCCTTTACTACTGGTAATTAACTTACACAAAAACTGTAAAGATGACCTATGGCCTGATGTTTGGAAACATAATTAACAACAAACCCGGTCTTGTTACACAGCTCTTCACACTTAATTAACTGGTACCTAAAGATCACTGTGCCAATTACAAAGAAGCACGTAAACGATCAACACAGTTTTCCATTGTGGGGATAACACACTCCCTGGACAGCTACCAAGAAATCACAAACAGCACACTGAATTTTACTTGTGTGGCTGGCTAATGACTGCTAAAATATGGGTCTTTGAGGATAACAGTAACATAATTCACAGCAAAGAGCAGAGAAGTGTCCTGAAAATGTCTTACCCTCATTTAAAGACCACGCAAACTTGGAAGACCTGGGGTTGCACACAAGGCAGACACTTGTAGGACTGATATCCGCTTCAGCGTAGCACATTCCATCTATATTACAGGTCTTCTCCTGAAAATAAAAAATCTGAATTCATTAACATACATATTAGAGGCCATCTGCACTAACTAGCAGTGAACTACGCTACTGCGAAAACTCATTTTGCCGAGTGTTCCAAGCTCTTCTTCTCGGAAGTTTCACAGTGTTCTTATGGCAGTTCTTCACATAGTGTCTAACTGAAATGGCATTTTTACATGCACATCTGGAAAACAACTGCAATTTCACATCTGTAGTAATTTGTAGTAGCACTACACATTAGCCGTTATTACAAATGCCAGTTCCGACTGACACTAGTTGGAAATTATACATTAACTTGTGACTATTTTGATCATTTGCCCCCAGGTTGTACAAAGGCAATAAAAGAAAAATATGACAGAAGCAGAGCATTATCATTGATAAATTCACTAATTTTGATTAAATCAGGAGCTAATTGAGGGTAATCCCACTGAATACAATTGAGTAAGTACATTGGGTGTGAGTGCATATGCATGCATGCACAAACCCACACACACACACACACACACACACACACACACACACACACACACACACACACAAACACACAAACACATACACACAAACCCTGCCAGCCATGACTGGTGTTTCTTGGTTGAGCCTGTGTGGTTTCAGCAGTGTGGTGACAGAGTGTTCAGTGGTGAGCCAGAGAGCCTGTTTAGATATTTCTGTTTTCACCACTCAGGAGACTGTCTTTAGTCCCAGACCTAACTCCCTCTCCAGCCATGCAGAAAGGGACGCTAAGCCGTGCTTCAGTCAGGTCCCCCAGCCGGCCGTGCAACGATACAGTCTGTTTTGTCCACTGCTGTTTTTCTTCCACTTCACTTCCCCTGTTATTCAATTGTTTAGAACAGCTAGGTTGGCACTCGCTGAAAAACATTTATCACTAGGTACCAAGACGTCCTATTTAAACAGCTAAAAGCACGCTAAGTGAGACCAATTAGACAAATAATGAGTTCAGTCAAGAGATCAGCTCAAACAGAAAACTCCAAAACTAGGATCAAACACCCATGAAAAGAGCATAAATCAAGGGAAAGCGGCCAGTCAGTCTTTTCCGCCTGTCATGCACATGTCAGTTACCTTTAACTTACAAAGTCCAGAGGGCGACGGGTCACAGGACTGGCACAGCTCATCGTAAAGAGTGAACACCTTGGCAGTGCTGTATTGACGGCCGTCATTTGTCACCTGAAGGGGAAGAGAGGACTGAGAACCCAAAACATGACCGCTTAACAGCCTTACCACACTAGCATGCTTACATAACGACTTTTCTGAAATAATTGCTCTTAAATTATTAAATTCTCTCTGCCAGGGCCTTCGCATTTTTCGACATACACTCGCACACACCCACATGTATAAAGGAAAGATCTAAATAATTAATTACAGTGTCAACGTTTAAACTAATTTTACACACATTGACAGAAAACCGAGGAATGCAGACCGGACACTTGGCTCATCTCGGCAGAGGCGGTCTAAAGCAGGTGAGCCTGTGGACTACCTTTGGGTTTGTACCCTTGAAGTGGAGCAGTGGAGGCCTTGCGTGTCCTCGTAATTTACAGATTAATGGAGGGAGCGAGGTGATACTGATCTGCCGGGGTGAACAGGAGCATGCGGTTTGCGTAATCCCTTTTGACGGGGCAGATGTGACTTTGCGATAACCTTGGGGCCCCGCCTCCCTTCGGCCTTCAGCAGCATTGAGATTTATGCTAATGCATTCTTCCATCTCCAAAAGGTCCTTGATGCTCATTCTACTTTTTTTTTTTGGTTGGGTGAGCACGATGGTGTTCACTCGCCGGGGCTATCTATGATGATGATCCGTGATGTATATGGTGTGGAAATAAGGTCAGGAGCAAGCAGAACTCTCACCAAGGAACTGCCAAGACCATTGATCCGCTCACATATATTGTCCATGTTTAAATTACCTTCAACAATCATTAGTGTGAAGGATAACTCTTCACAAAGGCAAACCAGCGTTCATTAATTTAGGGATTTTATAGTTTGTGTTACATTAATGGAGTTCATGTGCGTGTTCTGTGTAGTATTAATTACTGCCTGCACCTGTTTCAGTCCGCTTAGGGACTTAAGTACAAGCACGTGGAAGCCTTAAAGGAACATGTTTTCTGTTAGCTCTTTGTAGGTTCTTTGTATGTTCCCTGACTTTTGATGTATTGTTCAATAAAGTCTTTTATTTCCCACTGGAGGGAGCATGAGCAAGCTACCTTCAAAATGTTGCAGTCAACAAAGTTCAAAAAACTTTTTTATTAATGTGTTAATGATATGTACAAGCTTCTGATATGCTGTGGAATGTCTGTGAGCATGGTTTAATGAAAGGTGAGCAGATGACTGTGCCACTCTGAACCAGCAAAGTACAGTAGATTAACAGAATCGTAATCAATATGGTTTTTGGGTGTTAATACAGGGTAATTTTTCATCTCTCCTTTGCACCTAAACGTCAAGACAGTTTTGTTTTCCTATACTTATATGCTGTATTTTTACATGCACTACCTGATTGTCACATATGTGCAAATGGCAAATTAAAGGAAAAACCAACATACAGTATTTGTTGATGGACGTTCCTGCTGACACAGTCGGATCACATCCTGCATTGACTTTCTCAGCCAGTTAGATCTGCTCTTCTGTTTTTCCTTACATATCACACTAATGCACGAGCATCACAGTCATCGAATGTGTCTGTTGACCACAATGACCAACCATGTTTACTGATGTATTTCCCATAGATCTAAATGCAGATGTCACTTTAGTCCCTGTTCTTACTGAAACACCAGCCAGTTGAGCAGTCTTTGTGACCCCACGATGAACATTCTGTTACTCATTGAGATGTTTTCCTTTTGCCATCCAAAATCAGAACCAACTGGGCCTGCTCAGCCTGTTTATACCTGGCAGACAGCATGATGTTAACTTCTCAGGTGTACCATGCAGTGCACCTTTGTGGAAGCATCTGCATTCGTTATGTTTCTCCATTCATTTGTTCTGCTTTTTCCTTTAATTTCTCACCTGTCTATATGTTACATTGAGGAGCCCATATACTTGTGCAAAGCAAAGACTAAAATTGAATTTAAAACCTTGTACATGTAATAACTTCCCTTTAATTTCTTACAGAAGATTTGATTAGAGAAGGAAGGAAAAATCATATATATTCTTTCAAATTTTTCAATATTATTACATACTGTGCACAGTATTTGTGTACACGTCTTCAAAAATAAACTTAATTTCTGAAAAGCGACACGAAATACTGAAGCAGAGTTAAAGAAAGTCTATTAAGACATTCGACCTGAAAAGGGAGAGAAAAAATGGCTGTCTGTGTCCCTGAGAACTTGTACTATGCACTTGAGTACCTTCAGTTCCCAGCGAGCAAATGGCTTCTCGTCTGCTGCGAAGTCGGCCGTGTCAGTAACCGGCCCCCTCAGTGGTGGAACCTCGCAGTCCACTGCCTTGGAACTGAGGAATGTGACTCTTGTCCCCTGTTGTTCTCCGGTGACCCACGCGCCATTCATGTACTACGAACGTAAGGCAACAGTCCATATGTGGCGTCAAATTATCCATTTCTTAAAATCACTGAATGCAAAAAAACTGAATTTAAAACGACTAGTTTTAGTGAATACTCAGTTAACAAAACACTAACATAATTGCTACAGAGTCCTGAAGCACGACACATTGGTTCAAAGTCATATTTTTAACATCCATACTACATAGGTCCCTAAACTCGGCCTCCATTGAGACAATTGGTTAAGAAAACTGAAAATATAGCTGTTTTTATGTGAATATGCCATTAGTATATTCTCACGTTTCCTTATACATTATAGGAGACTGACTCCTGCTTAATTACCTTCAAGGATTTAGAGACAGCCTTTATTCATGCTTTAATAAATGTTTAATACTTTATTTCAGACAAAACTTGTCCTCTGATTCCATGCATGGGTGCATAATCAATTTCAGCCAAGAGTTATCTAAGGATAACCTGAATACATATAGGCAGGTTTTATTTATGGACTCTGAGCCAAACAGAAATAAATCAAGGGTAGCCAAAATGCATTGAGATAAGTTCTCACCATTGCCGCAAAAGCAATTTCCTCTCTTCACTAGAGGCACCAAAGCGCATGTGAGCTTAGCTGAAAATCAGTGCTAATGTATCACTAACGATGGGCACTGGGACTTTTAATTTGAAAATACCCAGCATTGAAGGGCTACTCATTTGTATTGTAGTAAAATGATTCTGCAGTGGCCATTTGGCTGTCTGTAACACTAGCGAAAAACTGTTTCACACTCGGCCTCCAGTTCCATTGTTTAATACGTCATCAGTACTGAACAAAAAAAATAAATAATTAGCTACAGTGGACAAAATGCAGTGGAAAGGAAGTTAATGCTTTGTATAACACTAAAGTACAAGAACTGCAGGTTTAAGTGCCAACAAAAATCCACTCTTGCGTTTTTACAGCATCATAAACGCTTGAAGAAAGTTGCTATGGACACAAGTTTCTGCCAGGGAAGTGTAATGGACATTTAAAATCACAAACTATGGATGACAAGTCCCAATGCTTCTAAAGATTGGAACTGTGTTGAAATCTAAAAACAAGCCCCTGTCACTGTATGCACTGAACACAGTACTAACCTCATCTATAACAAGAGTTCAAGTTAAATTTTAATTATAATTTATAGTCATATAAGTACACTACAAACATGTATAAGAAAAGATGGGCAGGTTAAAGCTGAATTTAAAGTTAATACTTACCCTATACAATGAAATAAACACAACAGTGATGCGATGTCTTTTATAAACGTGATTAACCAGTATCTGCCTTCTGGGGTTTCTGGCAGCAGCACTTAATTAGCAATCAGAAAGTTAGTGACAAGCAAAGGGGTCATTTTTTTCATAATTCACACAACACAAATGCTTGTGCTAAAGCTGTAATCCATAGCTTGCAGGTTTTAAACACCATCTCAGAATGTTACACTCGAGGCATCCTGAGCTTCAATACAGGCATGATCTATATATGCCTTATGCATTATTCAGTGTTAGAGAAACACATGGACATAATGGTGTCTACATGCTGGATGCAGCTGGGTGAAGAAATCTCTCTGGGGTTGAGAACAGAATCCCGTACAGCCCCCTGTGGGGGAGGGGGTGTCACCTCACCAGCAACCGTGTCACATGACAGGCGAGAGTTGGTGAGTTGATAAAACCCAGGCCAAAGATGCGAACCCGGTGACAAAGGGAGGAGCGGACATCACACAGCCCGCCATTCTCCAGATCTGTCAGCTCAATGTGCTGGTCTGCAGTGCAGGACAGAGGGAAGTGGAGAGAGAGAGAGAGAGAGAGAGAGAGAGAGAGAGTGAGGGAAGGAGAATAGAGAGAGGGAGGGAGGGAAGAGAAACAGGGAGGATGGAGAGAAAGAGGGAAGAAGGGAGGGAAGACAGAGAGCGAGAATAGAGAGGGAGGGAGAGAAGAGAGAGGGGAGGAAAGAGAGAAAGGAAGAATAAAGAGAGAGAGAGGGAGTGAAGAGAGAGGGAGGAGAGAGAGGAAGGGATGGAGGGAAGAGAGAGAGGAAGGAGAGAGGGAGGGAGGGAAGAAAGAGAGAGAGAGAGAGAGAGAGAGCACAAGTAATTTCATTAGCACTTGCTCCTCAGACAGACATCTGAAGTCTAGGGCACTGATCACATACATTATTTCATTAAGGATCTGGGATGATATTTGCTCTAGTGCCATATTGATTGACTTATTCCACTATAAAATGTCAGTATTATCATTCTTATTTTTTAATTTATCTTTATAAAATAAAAAAAACCTCAAATCAGAATAATTTCTCAGGTGTTGCATAACTTCATATATGTGGGTTGGCAGCCACAAATTCTTTTTACAGACAAAATTGAAAACAATTATCAGTTTTTATATGTCAATTATAAAGTTTGCAGGTGTAATCAACATAGCGTGTTTAATATCTGAATACATGTTTACAGCTGCTTGAACCAGTCTTATGAATTAAATTCAAATCAGTGAAAATCCATTTCTAAAACATCCATCTATTAAGATGACCTTAAATGAACAGTGTGTCCCTGCCTTTTGTGACTATGCTACTACTGTATAAAGCACTAGGCAAAATGCCAAATCATTGTCAATGTCACTGAACCCCAGCCACACTCTTTGAGCCCTGTAGTTCGTAGAGCACAGATGACAATGCCATCATGCAATGATGGGAGATCTTGATTAACCGATGATTAAGAGAACGTGGATTACTTCTCAACAAGGCAAAAGCAGAAGAGAGAGAGAGCTGTGTGATTTGTACTATCCACAGCAGAGCTGCTGTTTTGCACAGCTGACAAAGTATTATGAATTTACCACTCCAAGGGTGTTGTTACACAATGCAACAAGCACCATCTTGCCCTTGGTTATATAAGCAAATAAAGCTATTATTGCAAAGTTAAAGCTATGTTAAAGCTATATATATATATATATATATATATAAAGTTAAATACACTGTAGGCCTCATGGTTTATTGAACCATACATAAATTTTACAGTATTTCTAAAGCTGTTGACCTTGTGTATGCTGTGTATGCACTACTTGAACAAGAATAAAGGGTAGAAGCTACTGTGTGATTAGCCAAAGAGGCATCTGGACATCTGAGGAGAATTTAATAATCTACAGCGTACGTGAATAGGTACAGGACAAAGGTAGGGATAATTCAGAAGGGACATTTCATTCAGAGATTCACAGGCTACTGCAAAAGTACTGCTAAGGTTAGGAGTGATTAATATACAACTTATACCAGTTGTGGCTCTTTGGAAGTCATATGTTTCCCTGAAAAACTTGCACTTGTTCCTTTTCATTTTAATTACATTTCTGAAAAAGCAAAACTGAGTATTTCTGTGAAAAATGCAGACACTTCTGTTATACAAAATGAGGACTAGCCATCATCAGAATCTAAATAAATAAATAAACATTTAAATATTTTACAAAAATAAATCTTGCCAAAATATACTATATCATGTTTGGAAAAGAGCTGGTTTAAACTATAGAGAACCGTGTCAGCTGGTGTTCCAGGAACATAGTCAGAAAAGATTAAACGTATGTAAATTACATCATTCAAACGTTCGGGCTATCAGTCTATTGCGCTCAAAACATTGGCAAAGAAATGCAATTTGGAATTTAACTGATAAACATTAATACAACTGCAAACATGCCACATACAAAATAAATACACTGGTCAGCCAGACTGTAATTAAACCACCCAAAGAGTGTAAATGAGACAAGATTACGAGCTTAAGAGCTCTAATAAACTATCACTGCAAATCACTGCAAAGCTGAAGTACAGATTGCCCTCCTTGTCCATTACTGATGTTTTCAGTGGGCTCCAAACAAAGCAGCCAGTGGACATACAACAGGTGGGAAATGTGAACATGTGACTGTAATCCTCCAATCAGAGCTACAGGGGTGGAGAGGGAGACTGCATGAGCAGGCTGAGGAATACATGTCAGATGCTAGTGAAGTGATGGCCGGCATGCTGTTTTATCAACACACCATCTCACAGAGCTTCTCGCACCATGGATGAGCAAACATTAACCTGTAACACTAAACACATTCAGCGCAGCTGGCCTAACAAACAGAAAAATAATGGCTGCTGTTTGTTCAACAAAAATGTGTTTCTTGTGCCAGGTGGGACTGTTGGTTTTTTTTTTTATCCAAGTACATTTCTGGATTGTATTTCTCTCCATCTTTGCAAAGCACCAATAAACAGCCAGCATAAAATAGTCATTAGTTCAACAAGCAATTTGAGTTAATTAAACACAGTCCATGCCCATGCCGAATTTCATTAATAGACAGAATATTTAATACACAGCCACTGTTGCAAAAATCATTTGCAGAAATCAGTGCATTTCCAGTTTACTTGGTAACATTAAATATAACCTTGACTTCACCGGCAAGCCCACACCCTGACAAAGGGCCACTACTAGAGATGTTAAGATGTTATAGTAAGATCAAATTCTTTAGAGCCACTATCAGTCACAGGCAACTGGAATTGCTTTAGGTTTCCACCCCTCTATGGTGCCTCTGCCCCCAAAAAACACAAAGCTAAAAAACCTTGTTGGTAAAACATGGTTCAAGCTGGACATGCTTCCCTCAATTATGAGGTAAGTAATTATAAGGGACCTTACTACCTTACTACTGAAACACATTTATACCACTGACACACTGTCTGTGTGCAAAAGTCAAAATCTCTTTGTGACTAATATTTTTTCCTCTATTGACGTGTATCAGTAGGGGAGGGGGGGGGGTTGTTAGTACTCTAACACCTCAAAAACAAGGGCTACCAAGGGCAGAGAGAAAAAAAATTTAAAGCGGCAAACACGGGGCCAAGCCATTACTCACAAACTAATTAAACATAGTCAAAGGTAAGAAATGAGGGACAATGGAAATTAAGCGTTGCATAATTAAACACATGATGCTTTCTGAATATAATCTGAAGGAACGGAAAACAAGAACAGGAGATAAAATTCAGTCCAGGAAACAAACAAGTGTGCCTGGCAAGTCTCAGCGGGCACGCTGAAGCGGCGCTAGCTTATGATCTGTCGAGCAATTACGTGGATTTATGATTCCGCCCTTCGCCGAGTCCCTCCGTAGCAATCGCTCGATGGCGTGCATAAATCACCGGAAGAAGAGGGCTCGTGAGTGTGAGAGGTCAATGATAAGTGGTGCCCAAAGTCATGCTGGTGTTAATCTGACCGGCCATTTGTGTCAAACCTCCATGCGGTCTGGAGGCAACGCCCAAGGTGCCAGGGGCTATCATGAGCTGGGCTATTGCCTCTGTAACAGGTGGGGAGGCAGACTTTGTCTTAACTGAATGGCATTGCCCCAGAGGGCTTGAAAATGCCAATCACAAATGCAGGCTTAGACAACACTCAGGAAAGCTCAGAAAAATGAAAAATAAATGTAGCACAATAAATTTCCAAATGTTTCGTCTTAGAAAGTCTGTATTCATGTACTGCACAAATTGAGACCAGAAATACACATGGATGTCACAAATCCTTGCAGTGGAAACAAACTGTAGGTCCAAGCCTATAGATGCTGAACTAAGAGAATACATTACAAATATTACTGAGGCAGTATTCTGACTCTCTCATAAGCCCTGTTACAGATCGCTGTAAGTGTAATTTCACCTATTTTGTTATCTCCGCTGGAAAAACGGGAGCTGCTGAATGATAAACAAAGCAATCAGTACAGACGTGAAGCTGCAATAAATGATAAAAATGGGTGCTCGTTCAAAAACATCTCATCTTATCCCCAAAAAAGGCTGCATATTGGATATGCTACAAAAATTAATGGACTAAAAATGATCCCATTTTGCTGAAAGGAACCTTGAAACCAGATGTATCCTATTCAAAGTCATTAAAAAAACTTTCTAAAATGCCACATTTCAGCCTGAACATGATTGTCACTCTACCTGTACCATCCAAATCTAGTATGGGTTACAAAATTTTACATAGTTTCCAGCAAGAGTTAAAAAAAAAAATTATAGACACATGAAAATATAAAAAAAAAATCACAACCCCCAAACTATCAGGACCATTCCAGGAGTGGTTCATCATCATCATCATCATCACCTCCATCATCATCATCATCATTTTCATCATCACCTCCATCATCATCACCTCCATCATCACCTCCATCATCATCATCAGCAGCAGCAGCAGCAGCCACAGTCCCGACTTGTTTTTACACCTTACACCAACTTCATGAACAGGCAGACAGTTTGTTCTCAGCCTTTTTGTGCCCCATAATGGTGATATTTAATGACATCATTGTGCCAATTATCTTTCTTCATATTAATTTAGAATCTGTCAACTACATACAGAAATAAGGAACTATTTTGATCACTTTTCCTACATATTAAGTGGAATTCCATGTAGTTCAATTTATTTTTGTATAGCGCCTTTTGCAACAGGATTGCTCAAAACCCTTTACAGAAGTGGATGAACAATGCACAGGTAAACCAGATTATAACTGTGGAAGGGAACGACACCTTCACAGTATGGAGAAAAAAATACCTTCTAGGAGTCCAAGGTCATCAATCTGACCAATGCCCATGGAAATGCTACCATAAAGGACTATCTAACTCCAAACATTAAATTGAAATCCATGTGCCAAGCCTAGCTGTACATCTCTATAAGCTAACTAGCTTGGGTGAAGGCCACATCCACAATGTTACAGTAGGGTCAGTGGCTCTAACACATGGAGCTGTTCAGCTGGTGTTCATACGGAGCACCAACCAGATATGTGGGGAGAAGAACGTTAAAGAGGGGTTGGTACCGAAGATTAATGCTTGGAGTGGCATACGACAAATGAACAGGAGCATTTACAGAAACACCAGCAGCCTCGTTTACACAGAAATATAGTGTATGGTACTGGTAGACTGGTCTAAGAAAATAGGTCTTCAGTCAGGATGTAAATACCCAGCTAGATATCATACGCTTGTTCTAGTTGAATCTAACACTTTATCCCAGTGCATTTCTGTTCCTGGCTTATCAGAAAATACATTCACTCTGCCTACTGATCAAATTTCATGGGTGTTCATGGACTCAAAATTCAGAAAGAGTCACAGAGAGTGTTAGAAAACGTAGGGAAAACATACCAGTGGTCAGACTGCAGTCATAGTAGCTGTAGCCTGGGAAGCACTGACAGCCCCAGTCAGTGCAGACTCCATTCCCGCTGCAAAAGCTGGGACATCTGAGGGCAGTGACCACCCTGCCAGGGGACACTGCCATTTCGTGTGCTCGGTGGAGCCGGCTCTCCAACAGCCTCCGCTCACACTCATTCTCCAGGAAGGGCACCAGAGCTTCCTCCCAGGCCAGGTCATCCTTTAGCTGAAGGTCCAGAAGGCAGAGGTCCACAGCCTCATCTAGGCGTCGGCCCAGGAGCTCCCGGCATATGGTGCCCACTGTAGAGTTAGCCAGTGCCAGCTGGCACATCTCCAGGGCCCGGGACGAGGTGAGCCCACTGGGAGTGGGCCAGATAGGATGTGGTACTTGGCGGCCAGCCTGTAGGTGATCATCAGGGAAGAAGTAAGCCAGCTCCTCCAGGTTTACATGACTCAGACTCTGGAAGGTAAAAATGGGTTGGAACTCATACTGATTCCGCCTCTTACGCCTCTTCTCAGTTCTTTGAGACTCTGCTCTGGACCCTAAGCTAAGGTCTGTCTTGTTATCCAGCCCTGCTGTCCATGTGCCTTGAAGTGAACGTGCACTACGAAGAAAAAATTTTTGGTATTCGGTTTGCTGGGGAGATTGCTCTGTTTCCATTTGGCGTGACCTCACTGGCCAGCTATTTCGTTTGATTCCCTGTTTAAACACCGAGACTATTTGATTGGTGGATCGGTATGATTGGTGGAACGCTCCTGGTTTAGGCATGGTGTGGCCTTGCCCAGGGCTCCTGATGTACTGAGAGGTGACATCTATGGAAGGAAATAGGAAAGAACGATCCACCTCGTCGTGAGAGAAGCAATGGTCTGGAGAGAGTGGACTGAGCAGCACATCAGCACTGTTAGCCAGAAGGAGGGACATGGTGTACCCGCTCCTACAACGGCAGAAATTCTTCTTTATCTTGTCCTCCAACATAGGCGGTGAAGTGTCAAATAAACTCTTCCCAGGTGAAATTCTGACATAAACAACCATAGCAAAATTACATCTCAAATCCATCTAATCCATCAAAACTATTTCTCTGGATGCCAAACAGTTAACAGTTAGGTCCCGGCAAAAGTTAGGTCAAAGTACTTTTCTCCTGTTAGAACTGCAGATAAAACAGGAACACAAGTCTAACAATCTAATGCAAACACATCAACTATGTAAAAGCATGTAATATTAAACCAGCTACAACTATATTTAGCACCATCAGAATTATACTTTGACAATAAATGCTCAATTAAATCAGCCAGAACAACTGTTTAATCTTTATCGCTGAGATGCAAGAATGCATGAAGATGCATTGGAACAGATTATACTAAGAAATATCTGTCCTTCCACATGGCTCACCTACCGCCACTCCTGGATGAAGCGCTCTAGGTCAGAAGTGCTAATAGTGGTGCCATCGCGGCCATGGAGGTCATTTTTGCTGCTACGGTCGAAGATGCCACACAGGCCTCTGGTCTGGTTGAAGTCCATGCTGGGGGCTCTGACTACCAGATTCATCCCCCAGTCACTAACATCTGCCCTCACAAAGGCCCCCGAGGGAAACATCACCTGGGTGGAGCAGAAGGGTGGCAGAAGGAGAACAGAAACAGAGGTCAGAGGTCTCCAGCAATGTGTTGCACCAAAGAGCCCATCCCTTCCCAACAGAGAAACACACACTTCTAACGCTAATACCACTAACTTATTTCCTTCGAGTTTCATTGAAATTTCATTATCACAAAAGTGAAGATGTCACTTTTAAAATGTTCAATAATTTTGCTTTTTTATAGATACGTAAAAGTATATTCAGGTGTACCGAGCAGCTAAAGTATATGAAAAATACAATGTTAATAACTTGGCCACTCTCAGACACAGAATAGCCCATTCATTTGATGAATCTGAATCAATTCTTGTCTAGACTCTAAGTCCCCATATGATGAGGTTGTAGTAGAATCTG